>OV725078.1:198840263-198954632 GCA_928085145.1 Nezara viridula | reverse complement strand
GGAAAAGTTAAGAAAATTCGATGCCCGGGGGCACTATCTAAAATCCGACAGTATATTTTTATAAAAAGGGCCCCCCAAGACATGATGGTTAGTCTAATATCGATTAATGGGGGCTCGGGGTTGGCCAGGTCGAATATGGCCGCTATTATTGAAGGAAATAAAAGAAAACATTTATACTCTTTATAATAATGACGGAGTAGTTGAAAAATAAAAAGTACTCTTTGTAGGAATTGGGCTGAGTACTTTCTGTAATTCGATATAACAGCGCGAGTATTTTCTGTACTTAACTAAATCATGATTGACGCAGCGTGAGTACTCTCAGTACTCGCCGCTGCCAGGCCGAGTACAGAAACTACTCGATACTTTTTCCTAATATAATTACTTAAATCATGAATGTAATCGAGTACTGCCCATCTCTACCTACATATAATTTAGAATTAAGCCTTATCATCACGTCAAGGACCTATTCATATCACACTTTCCTCCATTAACAACAATAGTATATCAACTAAAAGAATAATAGATATCTATTATCTTGTATCTGGAAATTGTAAATTTCTTTAAACCTTTCTCCATTTTGATAACTCTTTCATAGTGTAGATTTCAATTGGGAAATTAATTAAAAGTCATCGTTTTTCAACTAAAATATAGAAATATTCAATATACATATTAATGAAAATAAAACTACTCACTTTTTTTTAAATATATTTTTTCATTATTACTATTTTTTTTTTCTACGAGTAAACTATTTACAACAAAACTATTTACTACAAAAACAAAAGCAAAATAAAAAAAACAAAAAAAACATTTACAAATATTTAAACTTTGTCAGTATTGGGATAGAATTTTAGAGGTAGAAAATATACCATATCTCATAACCATTATCAAAAATAAAACTACTTGTATAAAATTCCCTCCTCCCCTACAATAATATTTACAATACAACTATTTACAAAAAATCATGCAAAGAACTTCTTTGTAATGTTTAACTGTTTTATCAATATTCTCAATGGAAGCTTTCATATTCATATATTTCAAAATATATTATTTTGAAAAATAATATAAAAAAAAAAAAAAAAACATAAAATGTCGAATATCTCGAAAACGGCTGGTTTTAGAGCAGAAAGGACCTCGGCCCTAGAGCCCTTCGGGTCCGCAGAATTCCATGAAGAACCCATTACCATAATAAAAAAATTAGGGAGGTTACTGTAAGGTTATAATAGTTGGGAGGAGAGAGGAACGCGAGATTCGTCCCAAATATATATGATCCGGTTTACATAGAATAATGAACAATAAAAAAAAAAGAAATATATTATTTTGAAAAACAATAAAAACATAAAATGTCGAATATCTCAAAAACGGTTGATTTTAGAGCAAAAAGGACCTCGGCCCTAGCCCCCGAAGGGCTCTAGGGGGGTCCGTAGAATTCCATGTAGAACCCATTACCATAATAAAAAATAAGGAAGGTTACTGTAAGGTTATGCTGGTTATAATGGTTAGGATAGAGGGAGAAGCGCCAGATTTGCCAATATGAAAAAGGTAAACAATAGGGGAGTTATAGAAAAACAAAATGGCGGACAAAGTACAACCGTCTCTCAAATCGCTGGACACGTGACCGATCAAGTGACTCTAAAAAGGTAAACATTGAGAAGGTTATGTAAAAGATAAACATTAGAGAAGTTATAGAAAAACAAAATGGCGGACAAAGTCCCTCCCCCGGCTCGTTGCGATGGAGGGGGAAGCGCCAGATTTGTCATTATGAAAAAGGTAAACAATAGGGGAGTTATAGAAAAACAAAATGGCGGACAAAGGCCCCCCCTGTCTCTCAAATCGCTAGTCACGTGACCGATCACGTGACTCTGAAAAGGTAAACATTGAGAAGGTTATGTAAAAGATAAACATTAGGAAGATTATATAGAAGATAAACATTAGGAAGATTACCGGAAAAAACAAAATGGCGGCCGGGCTTATCATCTTAGAAAGGAGTGGGGGGAAAATGTGAGGGCCACAGGATCGAAAAGGGGCGTGACGTTATACAAGGCGTAAACCTCGTAAGTACATGAATAGAAGATGGCGGTCGGGTACACTCAGCCTCTTTAAGGGAGGGGTGGGGGAAAATATGAGGGTCACAGGATCGAGAAGGGGACCTCGTGACGTCATAGGAGATGCAAACCTCGTAAGTACAAGAAAAGAAGATGGCGGTCGGGTACACTCAGCCTCTTAGAGAGAGGAGTGGGGGGAAAATATGAGGGTCACAGGATCGAAAAGGGGCGTGACGCTATACAAGGCGTAAACCTCGTAAGTACATGAATAGAAGATGGCGGCCGGGTACACTCAGACTCTTAGAGAGAGGAGTGGGGGGAAAATATGAAGGTCACAGGATCGAAAAGGGGCGTGACTGGTGGTTACGTGACTGACCACGTGGTGGTTAAGGCTGGTTGGAGGTCCTAAAAGGCAGCGTGCCGTTGTTCAAATTCAAATTCAAACTTCCCGCCATGATGACGTCACTGAAATCCTGGCTTCTGATTGGCTGCTCTTTTTGGTGTGCCAGCTCGCCCATTTCTTCTTTACTGTGAAGGTTACAGTATGGAATAGTACTATCATTTGATGATGAATGATATACTAGAAATGTACAATATCAAAAGCTTAGCTAATAGCTGACTGTTTTTGGGATAGGAATTAGAATAGGAGGGTTTTGAATGTGGATATGGATGGGGAACGCCGAATTTTTATCGAATTTTTGAGGTAGGGAAATCCAGAAATTGACGGCGCAACCAATGAGGGATTTTTGAAATGAGGCAGATCTGTGAGAATGGATGTAAAGGTCAGAAGGTCGAGATCTTGTGGAAAGGGAATGGACTGAGGACTTGAATTGGAGAAGGTTTTAGGCGTGAGAAGGACGATGATTGTCGATGATTTGATAGAGGAACGTACATAGGAAATATTGTCTTCGAAAGGAGGGAAAGAGCCGCCTTAACTCAGTGTAGTGGTGAGAGACATGGGAGTATCTCGGGGCACCAATTACCAATCTTACGCAGCTATTCATTAGTCTTTGCAGTATATCACGGAGCTCCACCGAGAGGCCATCATACACCACACAGCTGTACTCGAAGTGTGGGAAGATGAGAGAGGAAATTATGAGTCTACTAGTATGTTGAGATAGGAGATGGCGGAAGCGATGAAATAGTTAAAGGGTAGAAATGGTTCGTCGGGAAATGTGTTAGTTCAAGGAGAAGGTTTGATCTATGAAAAATCCTAAATTTTTAACAGAGGAGTAGAAGGAAATTCGCTGGTCAGAGACAGTTAGCTGTACACATCGCTATTACTCTCTTATATCATCAATTCTGTTTTTCTTTATTTTAATCTTCAGTACAGTTCATTATAGTTGTTTAATTTATTATGCTAATCCCTTCCACGGCTGTCAGGTATATTGACATAATAATTCTGCTGTAAAGTGTTTCATTCAATCTAAATGAAAAATAAATTAAAGCCTTAAAAGCACACAAAAAAACATGGGTTTGCCCTGAGCCGTCTGCCTCATATATACTGGTGGCAGTAAATCGCTTAGACTCGAGTGTCAATGAAGACATAAACAACCCTTAATATAGAGAGATCAGTTCTGAACTTAATGAAAGATTGCCGAAAATTGAGAAACACCTCGAAAGTCAAGCCAGTAATTTCGAAGAAATTATGCTAGAAAATAAAGCCCTCAACTTGATTACTTCAGGAAACAAATGAGTCGTTGTTGATAAACCTTCACACCACAAAACACTTTTATTCCTCTACAAGAGTTCTGCGCATGCACTAGATTACGATATACTGCCGTCACCTCGTCTCTTAGACATATTTACTTTTTGTTAGAAAATTGGAGCTATTTATTGATAAAATTGTGACTGTATGTTAACTAAACACCTGGATCATAATATATACTAATGCCACAGTGAGTACTGTTGTTATTTATTGTGTACAGTTGTGCGAAGTGAAGCTAGTGTACAGAGGACTGTCCTTATCTCGCAGCCATAAGTACCTAGCCCAACGTAGTCAGTTGGCCTGGAGCCTGCACTTGGGAAGGGAGGTCCTATAGCGACTCTGATACAAAATCACGGTCACGGAGTGTGTTTTAATTTTATTTATTATTTCATTTTTTCTTTAATTTTTTTTCTTCCCTCACTTTCTTCTGACATGTTATGAGATTTTATCACCAACTCATGTCTTCTAAAGGTGCAACAACGAGGTCTGGCTCTGTCGGATCTACACCACGTTCTTCACCTGCTAAAATAAAAACTCATCGATCGAATAGAATGACTCCACCTGCTACTCCACCTACAGCAACAGATAATATTGAATCTCAACCGGGTACATCTCAGGATACGAGGGAAGAATCTCCCTTCTTCACCCCAAATCCTTATGAGGTACTTCAAAATGAGGTAATGGAATCTGCACCCATTCCCAGAGACCCCAGATCCCCTCCAATTTTCGTTAAAAATCTAAAAAAATTCTCTTTACTATGCACCCAGTTAAACAAAATCACACTTCCTGGTAGCTACTCCTGCTTAAGCCGCACTAAGAATATTAAAATATCCCCTGGCACAGCTGATGCATACCGCCAAATAATTAAATATTTATCAGACACAAAGGCAGACTTTCACACCTACCAATTGAGGCAAGAGCGTTCCCTGAGGGTAGTAATCCGAAATTTACACCCATCTACTCCAGTTGAGGCGATCCAAGAAGAATTGACGGCCCTAGATTTCAAAGTCCTCTTGAGATTTCAAAGTCCTTGGTGACAGGTCACCAATGTAATGAAGGACGACAGAGACGTTTCTGGAGCAAATAATAGAAAGATAGCATTACCTCTATTTTTCATCGATTTAGAACCCTCAGCAGGAGTCGAAAAATATATGAAATCAACAGATTATATTATACAAGTGTCAAGGTTGAAAAACCATATACTAAAAGAGAAATCGTCCAGTGCCACAAATGCCAGGCATATGGACACATTAAAATATACTGCCACCACATCCCAAGATGCGTGAAATGCGGAGAGTCACACAAGACTGGTGAGTGCAAGAAATTGAAAATTACTCCTGCAGTATGTGCTTTATGCATAGAAGGACATCCTGCTAATTACAAGGGCTGCCAGGTGTATAAAAACATCAAAAATAAATTTCATAAACCCCGGAACCCAGATGAAACTTCTAAACCCAGAAGAGGGCCAGCTAAAATAGTAGAATCTTAGTAGAGTATCTTATTCTCAGTTACTAGGGGGTAGAGTCCTGACTGATAAATGTGAGGCACTGCCGCAACAGGAACCCCAATCCCAACTCCAACACCCTATCCCTCCTAATGTACAAAACTCTCAATAACTTCATCAACATAACATTCCTTATATTCCTCCTCCATCACAAGTCACTGATCATACCAGTTTGTTGGCATCTTTTCCCACCGAATTCAAATCCCTCGTCACCCCACTGATATCTCTCCTTACAAATCTCGTATCTCACCTCATCCCTCCTTTAAAAAATCCTTAAATGAATTCCATCAAACCCCTATCCATTCTCCTTTGGAATGCGAATGGTATTAGAAACCACACTGACGAACTAACAGCTTCATTGCGAGATAAGAACGCCGATGTAGCCCTTGTTACAGAAACTCGACTGACCAAAAAACAAATTTTAAATATACCTCGACACATGGTGGATCAGCTGATGCGAAAGGTCGTGTTTATACATCGTCTCTCAGAATTTGCTTATTTTACAGTGAAATCTTTGAGATTATCTATTCAAAACAGGCCAAGAGTACATAACAACAATTGATATTTATTGTTTGTTATAAATTATAGGGTTATTTTTATTTATTTATTTTTTTTATTATTTTTATTTTTTTATTTTTATTTTTTCCCTTATATGCGATATCACCATCAGGCCATGTCTAGTAGAGCGTCTATCAAGAGAATTCGGCCGTTAGGCTCAACACCTTGTACTTCGCCAGTCAAACAAAAGCCTCGTCAATGTCGTCAAACACCTGCAGTAACGCCTATTAGCTCCAGAGAAAATGAAACCCAGCCAGGAACATCATCAAAACCAACAATTGAAGAACTTCAGCAACAACCAGGTACATCTTCACAAGAGATAACCGAACAATCTCCGTTTTTCACCCCTAACCCCTATCAGGTGCTTCAGAATGATAAAGAAGTGATGGAATCCGCTTCAATACCAAGAGATCCCCGACCTCCACCCATATTCGTTAAAAACATAAAAAATTTTCAGTTACTATGCTCACAACTGAACAAAATAACAGGCTCTGGAAGCTATTCATGTCTAAGCAGAACAAAGGACACGAAGATATCACCAGATACAGCTGAAACCTACAGAAAAATTGTGAAGTATCTAATGGAAACCAACGCGGATTTTCATACGTACCAATTACGGCAAGATCGAGCTTTGAGGGTAGTCATAAGAAATCTACACCCCTCAACACCAACCGAAGCAATAGAAGAAGAATTGAAAAATTTAGGTTTCATAGTGCGCCAGATTACAAATGTACAGAAGGAGAGTAAAGAACAGCCAGGAGTAAAAGTTCCTCTACCCTTATTTTTCGTAGATTTGGAGCCAAATCAAGGGATCGAAAAAATATATGAAATTAGAAGAATATACTACACAAGTGTTATAGTAGAGAAGCCATATCCTAAGAGGGAAATCGTACAGTGTCACAATTGCCAGGCATATGGCCATACCAGGACTTACTGCCATCATCTTCCGCGCTGTGTGAAGTGTGGAGAGCAGCACAAATCCGGGGAGTGCACAAAACCGAAACGGGATCCTGCAGTTTGTGCTTTGTGCCTTGAAGGACATCCAGCGAACTATAAAGGCTGTCAGATCTACAAGAATATCAAATCAAGATATCAAAAATCCCGGACCCAAGAAGAAGCAGAGGCATCAAGAAGAGAACCTAACGCATCAAGAAGAGGACCTTCAAAAATAATTGACCCAACGGTGTCTTTTGCACACTTATTAGGAGGTAAGAATGATGTTACTTATTGTGAGACCCTGCCGCAACAACAACACATGCCTCAAAATTCTCAACCCCACCCTCAACATCTTAATCAAACTTCACCTAATCAACAGTTTTATCAACACCAAATTCCCCACATTCCTCCTCCCTCAAATACCACAGATCTTACCAGTTTATTTACATCTTTCCTCTCCGAATTCAGATCCCTTGTTACTCCTTTGATATCTCTTCTCACCAATCTTGTATCACATTTTATCCCTCCCGCTAAAAATCCTTAAATGACTTCCAATAAACCTTTATCCATTCTCCTTTGGAATGCGAATGGTGTTAGGAATCATACAAACGAACTAACTACATTATTACTTGACAAAAATATTGACGTGGCACTAATTACTGAAACTCGACTAACCACTAAACAGCACTTCAAAATACCACAATACCTGACATATCGTACTGACCACCCTGACGGAAAAGCACATGCCGGTACTGCTGTCATTGTACACCAATCCCTCTCCCATCACATACTCCCGTTAGCTACACATGATTTCCTACAGTTCACCGCTATCGTGATAAAAACCTTTTCCTTTCCGGTTACCCTTGCATCAGCGTATTGCCCTCCTAACCGATCCATATCCAATGCCCAATTCCGTTCTCTCCTCGACTCCTTAGGACATCACTTCATCTTGGGTGCAGACCTAAATGCCAAACATCAACAATGGGGTTCTAGAACCACGAATACTCGTGGCCGAACCCTGCTGTCTGCACTCAATTCCCAACGTTTTCACCTCCTTTCCCCCAACTCTCCTACCTACTGGCCTACAGATCCCAACCGTAATCCTGATCTCCTTGATTTCTTTATCCACAGCGGCTTAAGTCCCCTCAATTGTTCCATTACACGTCTAAATGAACTTTCCTCTGACCATAGTCCTCTAATCCTTAATGTTTCACTTGAACCCGTTCCCAAACCTTCTCCACCGTCATTTATTAGGGGTCCAGTTAACTGGGACCTTTTCCGCCAAATCATCTCCGATAAAATTGATCTTAACATAACCCTCAAAACTCCCGATGACCTTGATAGTGCCGTAAATTCCTTTACTACCACAATCCAACAAGCTGCCTGGACTGCCTCCTTCCCTAAAGACTCCTCCAGAATTCCTAAAAAGACCATTCTACCCCAACACCTCCTTGACCTAATCCACACCAAACGCCGTGCCAGATTATTGTGGCAACGTACCCGACATCCTGCCGACCGCTGCTCCTATAATTATTACTGCAAAAAATTAAAACTGGAATTAGCCACCTTCAGATCACATTCCTTCAACTCCTACCTATCCTCCCTCTCTTCTCGCGACAATTCCCTTTGGAAAACCACAACCAAAATCCTAAATCCTCACCGCATTTCCCATCCCCTCCGACGAGATGATGGCTCCTGGGCAGCATCTGACGAAGATAAGGCTGAGGAGTTCGCCATTCACCTATCCAATACATTTATTTCACATCCAGAATCCCATCCTGCCCACACCGTAACAGTAGAAGAACTCCTTACATCACCAATCCCACTTTCCTTGCCCCCAAAAGCTATTCATCCTTCCGAAGTGAAATTTCAATTAAAAAAACTAATCCCCCGTAAAGCTCCTGGACATGATCTCCTTACCCCTCAAATCCTTCGACAACTTCCATCCAAAGCAGTCATATTCCTTACATATATCTACAATTGTATCCTACGCACCACCCACTTCCCTCTGCTATGGAAACACTCCACTATTATCCTTTTCCCAAAACCAGGCAAACCTCCCAATATCTCAACATCCTATAGACCAATTAGCCTACTCCCAATCCTTTCAAAAATTTTTGAAAAGATCCTTTTGAAACGAATCCTCCCCATTATAGAATCCCAAAATATTCCTTCCCATCAGTTTGGTTTTCGCTACCAACATTCTACTGTTCAACAAGGACTCCGAGTTGTTGATCATATTTCCTCAGCTCTAGAAAACAAGGAATACTGTTCGGGTGCATTTCTGGACATTGCACAGGCATTTGACCGGGTATGGCACTCCGGACTGCTCTTCAAGCTTAAAATCCACTTACCTCAGTCCTTGTACCTAGTCCTCCGATCCTACCTCTCTGACCGCTCCTTCCGAGTTCGCTGTGGAACAGAATTTTCCAATATCTACTCCGTTAAAGCCGGTGTTCCCCAAGGCAGCGTCTTGGGTCCCGTGCTTTACATCCTCTTTACTGCTGACATCCCTGTTCATCCCGATACTTTTCTTGCAACATTCGCTGACGACACCGCAATCTTATCATCCAACTCTGATCCCAACATAGCATCCTTAAATCTCCAAAACCACCTCACCTTGATTGAGCACTGGTGTAATAACTGGCGCATTAAAGTTAATGAATCTAAATGCCAACATATTACCTTTACACTCCGACGCAGTTCCTGTCCACCAGTACACTTTAATTCCATCCAGCTTCCTTACTCAGACACAGTCCGGTATCTTGGTTTTCATTTAGACCGAAGACTAACGTGGAACCCACATACTAGACTCAAAAGACAAGAACTCAACCGACGATACGGCCAGCTATACAGACTACTAAACAGAAAATCCAAACTTTCTATTGAAAACAAATTACTTATCTACAAGACAATACTGAAACCTATATGGACATACGGACTTGAACTGTGGGGGACAGCAAAAGCTTCTAACATCAAACGTATTCAATCCTTTCAATCTAAAGTCCTTCGAACAATAGTTGATGCTCCGTTCTATGTAAATAACAAAATCCTAAACCATGACCTTAATATCCCATTTGTCCTAGACCTTATTCCAGAAAAATTCTCCAAATTTCACCAGAACCTTACCTATCATCCAAATCCCCTTGCACAATCTCTATCCAGCACCACCCATCCTTACAATCCTCCTCGAAGGTTGAAGCGGCAGTGGCCCAGAGACCTTCTGTAAATTTTTATTATTATTAAAACACTTTATTCAGAAATATTACAATTTGTCACAGTTAAGGACACTTATAATAGAGTTCAGAGATTGCATTCATACCGTATATACAAAAATATAAATAAATAAAGTAATAACAAAAGAATAAGAAGAAAGAACAAAAGAGTAAAGAAAAAAAAATAATATATATACACATAAGTAAATAAAAATAGAAATAAAAGTAAAACAAACACCTTATATAAAACATACATTATTTACAATTTGCCAGGTGATCTCCGAACCAATCCTGTCCCCTCCACATGTGGAGGGAAAAGGGAGGCCTAGGAGATCCCTACGCTTCTCCCTCAGCCACTTCACTGGTATTTTAAACCAGCGGAGGATGAGTAAGAGCGCTACAGCCACAGACACTCATGACTTGAGTGGAGAATCTGGCCATTGCTAGAACTCCAAAATATCCATATTTACAAAAGGTCTCGTGGCCACTGCCGCTTTAACCTACGAAGGGGATTGTAGGGATGGGTGGTGCTTGATAGGGATTGTACAACGGGATTTGGGTGATGAGAAAGGTTCTGGTGAAATTTGGAAAATTTGGCTGGGATAAGATCAAGAATAAATGGGATATTAAGGTCATGATGTAGGGTTTTATTGGTTACATAGAAGGGAGCATTGACTATTGTACGGAGGACTTTAGACTGAAAGGATTGAATGCGTTTGATGTTAGAAAATTTGGCTGTTCCCCATAGTTCTAGTCCGTAAGTCCAGATGGGTTTCAGTATTGTCTTGTAGATCAGTAATTTGTTTTCACCAGAAAGTTTAGATTTTCTATTCAGTAGTCTATATAGCTGGCCATATCGTCTGTTAAGTTCCTGTCTTTTAAGTCGAGTATGTGGATTCCATGTTAGTCGTCTGTCTAAGAGAAAGCCAAGATACCGGACTGTATCTGAGAAAGGAAGCTGGATGGAGTTAAAATAAACTGGTGGGCAGGTATTACGCCGAAGGGTGAAGGTAATGTGTTTACATTTAGATTCGTTTACCTTAATGCGCCATTTCTTACACCAGTGTTCAATCAGGAAGAGGTGCCTTTGTAAGTTTGCGGACGCTGTTTCAGGATCTGAGTTGGAAGAAAGGATAGCAGTGTCATCAGCGAAAGTTGCCAGGAGGGTATCGGGATGGACAGGAATATCAGCGGTAAAGAGAATGTAAAGGATGGGGCCCAAGACGCTGCCTTGAGGAACGCCAGCCTCAATTGAGTAACAGTCGGAGAATTCGGTGCCACAGCGAACTCGGAAGGAGCGGTCGGAAAGATAGGATCGGAGTACTAGGTATAAGGACTGTGGTAGATGGATTTTAAGCTTGAAGAGTAATCCGGCGTGCCATACCCGGTCAAAAGCTTGCGCTATGTCCAGAAATGCACCCGAGCAATACTGCTTGCTTTCTAGGGTTGAGGATATATGGTCAACAACTCGGAGTCCTTGCTGGACAGTGGAATGTTGGGAACGAAATCCGAATTGATGAGTAGGAAGGTTATAGGATTCAATTATAGGTAGGATTCGTTTCAGTAGGATCTTTTCAAAAATTTTTGAGAGGATTGGGAGTAGGCTAATTGGTCTATAGGATGCTGTATTGTTGGAAGGTTTGCCTGGTTTCAAGAAGAGGACGATGGTGGAATGTTTCCATAAAAGAGGGAAGTGGGTAGTTCGTAGGATGCAATTGTATATATATGTAAGAAATGTGATGGCTTTAGATGGAAGTTGTCGAAGGATCTGTGGGGTTAGAAGGTCATATCCAGGAGATTTGCGAGGTGTGATTTTCCGTAAAAGGTATTTGACCTCAGAGGGATTAACAGCTTTAGGTGGTAAGGAGAGTGGGATAGGTATTGAGAGGGATTCTTCTACTTTTACTGTGTGGCTGGGATGGGATTCTGGATGAGGAGCGAAAGTATAGGAAAGGTGTTTGGCAAATTCCTCGGCTTTATCTTCATCAGATGCTGCCCAGGAGCCATCATCTCGTCGAAGAGGGTGGGAAATATGATGGGATTTGAGGATTTTTCTGGTGATATTCCAAAGGGAATTATCATGAGCAGAGAGTGTGGTGAGGTAGGAATTGAATGATTGGGATCTGAAGGTGGCTAATTCTTTTTTTAATTTTTTACAGTGATAATTGTAGGAGTGGCGGTCGGCTGGATGTCTGGTACGTTGCCATAATAATCTGGCACGGCGTTTTATGTGGATTAGGTCAAGGAGGTGTTGAGGTAAATTATGTTTCTTAAGGATTTTTGAGGAGTGATCAGGGGAGGAAGCAGTCCAGACTGCTTCTTGAATTTTGGTAGTGAAGGAATGTACTGCATTGTCCAGGTCTTCAGAGGTTTTCAGGGTTACTCTGAGGTCAATTTTATCGGAGAGGATTTGATGAAAGAGTTTCCAGTTAACTGGGCCTCTGATGAAGGACGGAGGAGAGGGTTTAGGAATAGGAGCTAGTGATACTTGGAGTATTAATGGGCTGTGGTCTGAGGAAAGCTCGTCAAGACGGGCAACGGAATGGTTGAGAGCACCTAAACCATTATGGATAAAGAAATCGAGGATATCGGGATTACGGTTAGGATCAGTGGGCCAGTAGGTAGGTGAGTTGGGTGGAAGAAGGGTAAAATTTTGGGAATTGAGTACAGACAGCAATGTTCGACCACGAGAATTCGTGGTTCTTGAACCCCATTGTTGATGTTTGGCGTTTAAGTCTGCACCCAAGATGAAATGATGTCCTAAGGAAATGAGGAAGGAACTAAATTGGATATTGGAGATGGATTGGTTTGGAGGGCAATACGCTGATGCAACGGTAATAGGAAAGGAGAAGGTTTTGATTACGACTGCGGTGGATTGTAGGAAATCGTGTGTAGGCAGTGGGAGTAGGTGATGGGAGAGGGATTGGTGCACAATGACTGCAGTACCGGCATGTGCTCTACCGTCAGGATGGTCGGTACGGTAAGTTATGTATTGTGGTATTTTTAGGAGCTGTTTTTTAGTCAGTCGAGTTTCCGTTATTAGGGCTACGTCTACGTTCTTGTCTTGTAGTAAGGCTGTTAGTTCGTGTATGTGATTTCTAACACCATTCGCATTCCAAAGGAGAATGGATATGGGTTTGATGGAAGTCATTTAAGGATTTTTTAAAGGAGGGATAAGGTGAGATACTAGGTTAGTGAGAAGTGATATCAGTGGGGTAACAAGGGATTTAAATTCTGAAAGAAAGGATGTCAATAAGCTGGTTAGATCTGTAGCATTAGGCGGTGGAGGAACATATTGGATTTGATGTTGGTGAGGTTGTTGTTGATTAGGTACATTAGGTGGGATAGGATATTGAGATTGGGGTTGAGTTTGTTCTTGCGGCAGGGCCTCACATACATTAGTCGGGTCTCTACCCCCAAGTAGCTTGGCAAAAGAAACCTTAGAGTTCACAATTTTAGCGGGTCCTCTTCTTGGTTTAGGTGTATCATCAGGGTCCCTGGGTTTCATATATCTCGCTTTGAGATTTTTATAAATTTGGCAGCCTTTGTAGTTGGCTGGATGGCCTTCCAGGCATAGGGCACAGACTGCTGGTTCTGTAATTGGTTTATTACACTCGCCAGACTTGTGTGTTTTACCACATTTCACGCAGCGTGGTAAGTGGTGGCAATAAGACTTGGTGTGGCCATATGCTTGGCAATTATGGCACTGGATGAACTCTCTTTTTGGGTACGGTTTTTCGACCTTTACGCTGGTGTAGAAAATTCTATGCACATCGTATATTTTTTCGATCCCAGGCGATGGCTCTAGATCAACGAAAAATAAGGGCAATGGGATTTTATTCTTTACACCTGGTTGTTCTTTATTTTCTTTTAAAACATTGGTTATCTGACGTATTTTGAACCCTAACGCCGTTAACTCTTCTTTAATCACTTCTATTGGGGTTGAGGAGTGTAAATTTCTTATTACAACTCGTAGTGCTCTTTCCTGTTTCAACTGGTATGTGTGAAAGTCCGCATTTGTGTCTGTTAAATATTTTACGATTTTTCGGTACGCTTCAGGTGTGGCCGGTATTATTTTTGTATCGTTTATTCTGTTTAGGCATGTATAGCTACCTGGGCAGATTTTATTAAGTTGAGTACACAACAACTGGAAATTTCTCAAATTTTTGACAAAGATAGGAGGTGGGCGTGGTTCTCGAGGTATAGGTGCATCTTCCATTTCTTCCCTGTCATTTTCAAGCACCTGGTATGGATTAGGTGTAAAAAATGGAGATTCCATTTCTTGTGAAGACGTACTTGGCAGTGGTTGAGACACAGATTCTTGAGTGTTCGCTGGAGGAGTTCCGGGGGGTGTTAATCGCTTACTACGACGTGTTTTCTGTTTAGGCGGTGAATTACGTGGGGTAGAGCCAACTGAATGGGACCTCTTAGTTGACATTACTTGGTGATAATATCGCATATAAAAAAAAATAAAGGGAAAAAAAAATAAATAAATAAATAAAACTACGTCTGCGTGTTATTACAATGGATGAACCACCGGCTGAGAAACAGCCAGTTACGTGGCAGAGCCACAACTGGAGAGGGGAGCCGTCAGCTGTTATGGCTATAGAGATTAAGCCTATAGACGCTAAATCACTAAATTCACTGTCTGTAATAGTACACAGTAAATAACAACACTACTCACTGTGGTGTTAGTCCATTGTTGTTGTTTTGATGTCTGCTTAACTAGTTTTTTTTAAAAAAAGTAAAATTGAGCACTTATTCTACTAAAAAATAGTAAAACTGTGGGACACGACGTGAAATGTGGGTATTCAAATCAAGCTCATGCGCAGAACTCTTCTGTAAATAAGCATCTATTGGAGTTTTGGCAATGGCCAGATCCTCCACTCAAGCCCGAGTGTGTATGATTAGGTTAGTTCTTTTGTTTATATACATTTATTTTATTTTATTGTATTTATTTTTATTTTATTTTATTGTATTTATTTTTATTTTATTTTATTGTATTTATTATTATTAAGTTTCTGTATTATTATTATTTTTTTTATTTATTGTAAATAGAGTGTGAGTGTGTTCTCTGAACACTATTACAAATGTCCTTGATGTGACAGAATGTGATATTTCTAAATAAACAAATAAAAAAAAAAAATATACCTCAGTACTCAACATATCGTACGGTAGAGCTCATGCCGGCACTGCAGTCATTGTACACTAATCCCTCTCTCATCACCTACTCCCATTACCTATTCACGATTTCCTACAATCCACTACTATCATAATCAAAACCTTCTCGTTTCCTATTACCCTAGCATCAGCGTATTGCCCTCCCAACCAATCCACCTCTAATATCCAATTTAGTTCCTTCCTTAATTCCTTAGGACACCATTTCATCCTGGGTGCAGACTTAAACGCCAAGCATCAGCAATGGGGTTCACGAACTACGAATTCTCGAGGTCGAACACTGCTGTCTGCACTCAACTCCCAACATTTTAATCTCGCTCCCCCGAACTCACCTACCTACTGGCCCACTGATCCTAACCGTAATCCCGATATCCTTGATTTCTTCATCCATAGTGGTTTAGGTCCCCTAAACTATTCCATTGCACGCCTTGATGAACTTTCCTCAGACCACAGTCCATTAATATTCCAAGTATCACTAGCTCCTATTCCTAAACCCTCTCCACCGTCCTTCATCAGAGGCCCAGTCAACTGGAAACTCTTCCATCAAATCCTTTCCGATCAAATTGACCTCAGAATAACCCTGAAAACCCCAGAAGACCTTGAGAATGCTGTACATTCCTTAACCACCATCATTCAACAAGCAGTCTGGACTGCTTCCTCTCCTAATCATTCCCCTAGAACTTCAAAGAAAAATAAATTACCTCATCACATCCTCGACCTAATCCATACCAAACGCCGTGCCAGATTGTTAAGGCAACGTACCAGGCATCTCACCGACCGCAGCTCCTATAACTATCTCTGTAAACAACTAAAGCAAGAATTATCCAACTTCAAATCCCAATCATTTAACTCCTTCCTTACCTCCCTCTCTGCTCACGACAACTCCCTCTGGAATATCACCAAAAAATCCTAAAAACCCATAATATTTCCCATCCCCTCCGTCGAGGTGATGGCTCCCGGGCGGCGTCTGATGAAGACAAAGCTGAGGAATTCGCCAAACACCTTTCCAGCACATTTACTCCTCATCCCGAATCCAATCCGACCCACACTAAAATAGTAGAAGAATTCCTTTCTTCACCAATTCCACTCTCTTTACCACCAAAAGCAGTTCATCCATCTGAAGTCAAATATCATTTACAGAAACCATCTTCCCGCAAATCTCCTGGATACGACCTTCTAACCCCACAGATCCTTCATCAACTACCACCCAAAGCAATCATATTCCTCACATACATATACAACTGCATCCTAAGAACTACCCCTTATGGAAACATTCCACCATCGTCCTTTTCTTGAAACCTGGCAAACCTTCCAATAATACATCATCATATAGACCAATTAGCCTACTCCCAATCCTTTCCAAAATTTTTGAAAAAATCCTACTGAAAAGAATCCTACCCATAATAGAATCCCAAAACCTTCCTACCCACCAATTCGGATTTCGCTTCCAACATTCTACTGTCCAACAAGGACTCCGACTTGTTGACCACATATGCTCAGCCCTAGAAAGCAAAGAGTATTGTTCGGGGGCATTCCTGGACATTGCGCAAGCTTTTGATCGGGTATGGCACGCCGGACTGCTCTTCAAGCTCAAATCCCATCTACCCCATTCCTTATATCTTATCCTTCGATCCTACCTCTCTGACTGCTCCTTTCAAGTTCGCTATGGTACAGAATCCTCCAACTGTCATTCAATCATCAACTGTCATTAGACGTAGCCCTAATTACAGAAACTCGACTGACCATAAAACAGCATTTAAAACTTCCACAGTACATTACCATCCTGACGGTAGAGCATGCCAGTACTGCTGCCATCCCCTCTGATACACCAATCCCTCTCTGATCACTTACTCCCATTACCTACTCAAGATTTCCTACAGTCAACCGCTATTGTAATCAAAACATCCTTTCCGGTCACCCTTGCATCAGCATATTGCCCTCCTAACAGATCCATATCTAAAGTCCAGTTCAGTTCTCTCGTCAACTCCTTAGGTCATCATTTTATCCTTGGTGTAGACTTAAATGCCAAACATCAAGAATGGGCTTCAAGAACCACGAATTCTCGTGGCAGAACATTTCTGTCTGCACTCAATTCCGAACGTTTCAGTCTCCTTCCACCAAACTCACCTACCTACTGGCCCACTGATCCTAACCGTAATCCCGATATCCTTGATTTCTTGATCCATAGTGGTTTAGGTCCCCTAAACTATTCCATTGCACGCCTTGATGAATTTTCCTCAGACCACAGTCCATTAACATTCCAAGTATCACGCGCTCCTATTCCTAAACCCTCTCCACCGTCCTTCATCAGAGGCCCAGTCAACTGGAAACTCTTCCATCAAATCCTTTCCGATCAAATTGACCTCAGAATAACCCTGAAAACCCCAGAAGACCTCGATAATGCCGTACATTCCTTTACCACCACTATTCAGCAAGCAATCTGGACTACTTCCTCCCCAAATCTCTCCTCAAATATTCCTAGGAAAAAAAATTTACCTCAATACCTGCTAGACCTAATTCACATCAAACGCCGTGCCTGAATATTATGGCAACGTTCAAGACAACCCACCGATCGCCGCTCTTATAATTATTTCACTAAATGATTAAAGCAGGTATTGGCCACTTTCAAATCCCAATCCTTCAACTCCTATCTTATTTCCCTCTCTGTTCACGACAATTTTCTATGGAAGATTACCAACAAAATCCTTAAATCCCATCATATTTTCCATTCCCTCCGTCGATGCGATTTCTCCTGGGCAGCGTCTGATGAACAAAAAGCTGAGGAATTCGCAGACACCTCTCCAGAACATTCACCTCACATCCGGAATCCAACCCCACCCCTACAACACTAGAAGAATTCCTTACATCACCCATTCCACTTCCCTAATCCCCTAAAGCAGTTAATCCTTCTGAGGTCAAACATCATTTACAAAAACTTCCTCTCCGTAAATAGCTCAAGCTTTCGACCGGATATGGCACGCCAGGCTTCTTTCCAAGCTGAAAACCCATCTTCCGCAGTCTTTATACCTAATCCTCCGATCCTATCTCTATGATCGCTCATTTTGAGTTCGTTGTGATACAGAATTTTCCAATTCCTACCCATTTGAAGCCGATGTTCCTCAAGGTAGCGTCTTGGGCCCCGTCCTTTTTATCCTTTTTACCGCTGATATCCATGTCCATCCCAATACCTTCCTGGCAACATTTGCTGATGACACCGCCATCCTATTATCCAACTCAGATCCCGAAATAGCATCATTAAATCTTCAAAGCCACCTCTCCCTGATTTAGCACCGGTGTAATAAATGGCACATCAAAGTAAACGAATCCAAATGCAAATACATTACCTTGAAACTCCGGTGCAGATCCTGTCCATCAGTCTAATTTAATTCCATCCAGCTTCCTTTTTCAGACACAGTGCGGTATCTTGGCTTTCTCTTAGACCGAAAACTAACGTGGAACCAACATACTAAACTTAAAAGAAATTATTCAATTATTCAGACTACTGACTAGAAAATCTCAACTTTTAATGACAACAAATTACTGATCTACAAGACAATCCTGAAACCTATTTGGACCTACAGACTTGAACTTTGAGGAACAGCAAAATTTTCTAAAATCAAACGCATCCAATCCTTTCAATCCAAAGTCCTTCGAACAGTAGTTGATGCTCCGTTCAATGTAACCAACAAAACCCTACATCATGACCGTAATATCCCACTTGTGCTTGACCTTATGCCTGAAAGATTTCCCAAATTTCATCAGACCCTTATCAATCAATCAAATCCCCTAGCACAATCCCTATCTAGTTCCACTCATCTCTACAACCCTTCCCGAAGGTTGAAGCGGCAGTGGCCCAAAGATCTTTTGTAGTATATACCTTGGAGATTTGGCAATGGCCAGATTCTCCACTCAATAAATGAGTGTATGTGGCTAAAGCGCTCGTGATCAAACTCCACTAGCTTTAGCACCAATGACGCTGTTGAGAGTGCAGCGCAGGGATCTCTCAGAGTCCTGATTTTCCTTCTGTAGTTGGAGGGAGAAGCCTGACTTGGAGTTCGCTGCCTGATTGTATATATGTATGTCTGTGTTTTTAATTTAATTATCTTTAGGCTATTTTTTATTGTACATAGTTTTTTTATATTATTATTTAGTTATTATTTTACTTTTGTTAATTTTATATGTTCCGTATATATGGTGTTAATGTGTTCATATATCATTATAATTATTGTCCACGAGACAGATTATTATATGTCTAAATAAAAAATACCTCTAGGCAATCATCATTTGATCTAGGAATATCACTGTAAATTTTTATTTTGTCCAACTTTACTCCACTAGAAAATTTACCTGTTAAATTTTCAAGTTTGACATCGTGCTCGACTTTTGTTTCAACATCCCCAAAAAGGTTATATGAAAGTATTTCTTCCTTTTCTTTCTTTGATTTCTCTCTTGAAGGACTGACAGTTGCTGAAATATCATCATCATGCCAAGTTGTATTTAAATGCGTAACCAAAGCATCAAATTTACTTTTTATTTCTGGATCTATGGACTTGAACTTTGAGGAACAGCAAAATTTTCTAACATCAAACGCATACAATCCTTTCAGTCCAAAGTCCTTCGAACAGTAGTTGATGCTCCGTTCTATGTAACCAACCAAATCCTACACCATGATCTTAATATCCCATTTGTCCTAGACCTTATCCCTCAAAAGTTTTCCAAATTCCACTAAAATCTTACATATCATCCAAATCCAATTGCACATTACCTCTCTAGCACTACTCATCCCTATAATCCACCTCGAAGGTTGAAGCGGTAGTAGCCCAGAGACTTATTGTAGGAATATATTGGAGTTCTGGCAATGGCCAGTTTCTCCACTCACGCCATGTATATCTGATTATAGTCTCTCTGCTCAGCCTCCATTGACCATTGAAAGACGCTGGGATCTCCTAGAGTCCTGCCTTTCCCTCCACGAGTGTGGCGGAAGGCTTGTCTCGGAGATCTTGAGTGACTGAATATTGTATAAAAGCATGTGTATATTTAAGTATTCATTTTGTTGGATTAGCTTATTTTTGTTCAGTTTAGTATTTTTTTTTTATTGAGAGAAAGAAAAAATACATTTTGCCTCAATTAAGGGCATTGAGTATTTATGATGAATGAAGTGCAATCATACCATATATACAAGATTATAAGAAAATAAAATAAAATACAACTTGGAGTAACAGAATAAATCAAACTGATATAACAGTATTTTTTAGTTTATATACATTTACTTCAATATTATTATATTGCTGTTTATTATTTTGATTTATTGTGAATAGTATGAATGAGCTACTCTATATCACTATTACTATTGTCCTTGAATGTGACAGATTGTAATATATCTTAATAAAGAAGTTTAAACAGTAAAAAAAAAAAAAAAAAAAAAAAACTTTTTATTTCTATCCACTTGTCCTGATAACTTATGGATGCATCAAATTCATCCTCCAGTTCTTTTTCATCAACTAGTATCAAAGCTCTTACCTTTTTCTCAAACTCTAATAGATGTTCAGCTCTTGCTTCTAGTTTTCTAAATTCCTTTTTTAACTCGGAATCGTTTTCAGCTCTTTTCTTTTCTACTGAAGTAGCTAAAGTTGTAAATAAATTTCTCCCCTGAGCTCTTTCTAATTTTGCAAGTAGTGGGGATAATGGAAAAAAATCGTTAAACGCTAGTTATTTTCAAATCAACATTTTTATTAATTGATTTCAACTCAAAACAAGGTAACAAGAGTATAATAATGTATACTATACAGCTATAATATTAATTGTAATATTTATATAAATAATATAGGAGGTAATAATATTAGTAATAACAATATTATAAAATGTAATACAAGTTTAACATATAATGTAATAATAGTATAGCAGTAAATTATACTTGTAGTAATATATCCATAGAATAATATTTTATCATTTTCTATGAAATTATTAAATCATTTCTTTATTCAGTCTGAACCGTTTGTGGATTCGTCAGAATGTAAACTTATATCGAAATCAATGTCTATTTGATTATTAATGTCATCCTCTATTATAAATTCATTAATGTCATCCTCTATTTTATGTTCATTAATGTCTGGAATGATTTTGCTTTGCCTTTTTACATTTTTTCTCCATAAAGCACAAGCTCTGTGTCTGATGTCAGAAGAAGCATTGTCATAATAACTTTATTTGCGTTGACGCCGAATATTATTGCGCCTACACTCCAATGCATCTTCTGACATTTGACCTATCGGAATTATGAATGATGAAATCACGTCTGGACCATGAATTAACAATTTGTGCAATGAAACAGGCATATAATACCATTTATAATTTTTCAAATATATATCTTTTGTCTTGTCTATTAATATATTTAAATTATTCAAATTTATTTGTTTTCCACTAGCAATAACCCTAAGTATTATGGATAAATGTGAAATAAAGTCATCATCAATTCCAGTAATAGATGCGCTCTTTTACATTCTTCTCCTCTAACTTGCCATTTCTTAAAATCTAAACTATAGGATATATCTAACAAACATTCAAATGATCGTATCCAACAATGTAATGATGATAAACCGAAATTGTAAAACGTTTCATTGAACTGAAATGTTTTTGTACGTTCGTGAATTTAGGAGAACATCCGCAAATATAACACTTTTGGGTGGAATTAGTATCACAAATTACATTACATATACTCCTGTCCATCATAGTAAAAAGCATTTCATAAGTAATATTGATAGTATGGTCTCCAATACCAATATTATTAGCAACCAATTCACGAAGTAATTTATCCATATTAGCTTTTTCTTTTAAAAACAATGTAGGTGACTGTTTTGTAAAAGTAAATGTTATAGGCCGACTATAATGTACAGATGATGGAGCTGGATTTTTCCACTTAATGTTACCTGTGCCACCAATTTGCAAAAGAACAAAGAGAAATGAAAAAAAGATATTCATCTGAATCTTCAGCTGTCCGGAATTTCTGTTTATACGTCCTATGCCCAGAGCTTCCATCGAATCCCCATTTACATATTAGTTTTAGAGAATCACACGAACATTTGCCAAACGACCTGATAATGTATTCTGCCGTTTGATTAAGTAATTTTTGCAAATCTATTGCAGCATGATTATCAGACAAATCTATATTGTCGGGTATTCCTTGATTTCGAAATTCTTTAAAATTATAGTTACTAGCGAAAGTATTTGGATGAATGCAAAATATTATATTTTCTAAAACTAAGATTTAAATCTAAATATAAAGCTAACGCTTGAATAAGAGGTAAAGATGGTCGACTTCTTGAGGTGTTGGGCGTTGATGATAAATTAACAGTGAAAGATAGCTCCTCAGAACTCCGGTTTTGTATAAGATCAGCAACCCGGCGCTTTTTTGATTTCTCTCTCTCTTATACACAGTGGGCCAGACCCTCTTACCGTGCACCCCCCCCCCTCCATCCCTATAAATTGCATATCGTTGTGTTCCTTTTAACTATTTATTTAAAAAAAAGCCAATATTCCCACAAAAAAAGTAAACGCACTGACCCAAAATGGCGTCCAAAGATGGCGGATTGACGACTTTGACTTTAGTTAGTTTTTTGGTCACTGAGAATCAGCATTTGGCTTAATTTCCTCATAGTTGGTCTTTTATTAAAGCTGAATAGTCATAAAATAATAAAACATGAAGAAATATTAAAAAATAATTGGCTTAGGCTATGAAAAACACCAGTAAAGTCAATTTTTTTAACAAAAAAATTTTAAGTTAAAAATCAAGCGTCGTTTGTAATTAAACGGCCTACAATAACGCAAAACGTACCTTAAAAAATCGTTTGCAAATGCACTAAACAGAAGGAGAGCTATGAGCTATAACTTTTTCGATATACCTCTCTATATTCAGCTTCAAAGTGAAGATAGTCCCAATGTGCAACTTCAGCAATCGAAAATAAAGTGGTTTTCACCATAATAAACATACATCGTCCACTTAATATCATCCAAACTGCAATTGACCCCCTTTTAGCAGCATCTTGAAATATTCTGTTCATCTGTCTACTATACATTCATTTAACTATATAATGGATTCATTCAGCTATATAATAGCTATATACTGGCCCTTTTTATCTTTTCCGAGGTTTTGGCATGTCCTTTCTCGTTCGTTTAATGTATTTTTCCAATTTTCGTGTTCATTTCGCGTTTTTCAATAAAATAATAAATAAATTCACAAAATAAAGGAAAAAAAATTAATTTTTTAATTAGTGATATATGAGTTTTACTATACAACCCGACAGCTATTCATTATATATAGTTCAGATTAGGTATATATTACTTTGGTTTATGAAATAGGTATTAATATGACTCATTTCCTTGGAAGTATATAAAAATTTTAATTACCTGTAAGAATCAGTAAATATACAAAACACAGTGTTGAATTGCAATGTTAAATAAAAAAAAAAAAAGGTATTTAGCAAAGTATTTTTTAATTAAGTTTTATTATCATAATTATATCATTTTTACACTTGAGATCTTCTTAAACGACCTACGTAAAGAATAAAGGAAGTTAAATTAAACAAAAAATAATGATAAATTTTTATTTATTTTTTGACTATTAAATTATTGCATTAATATTTGTTCGTTAATAAAACCAATATAATGTACCAAAAACGTTATTATATCACTATAACTAAGCCATTTATGAGTACTGAATGGTGTGGTAGAGGTCTGTAAGCACCCACGCCAGTACCGCTTTTCTGCCACATAAGTGCATTTTCTACGGAACTGCTTAAAATATTTTAAAAAATAATCAGCGTTTTGGAAAGAGAAATATATTCTACAGATGTTTTATTTTAGCACGTTTTTCGTTATTGTAGGCCGTTTAATTACAAACGACGCTTGATTTTTAACTTAAAATTTTTTTGTTAAAAATATTGACTTTACTGGTGTTTTTCATAGCCTAAGCCCATTATTTTTTAATATTTCTTCATGTTTTATTATTTTATGACTATTCAGCTTTAATAAAAGACCAACTATGAGGAAATTAAGCCAAATGCTGATTCTCAGTGACCAAAAAACTAACTAAAGTCAAAGTCGTCAATCTTTGGGTCAGTGCGTCCACTTTTTTTGTGGGAATATTGGCTTTTTTTAAATAAATAGTTACAAGGAACACAGCGATATGAAATTTATAGGGATGTGGGGTGTCTGGCCCACCGACTATTAGGTTTGTCTGTAGGTAACCTGGAAGGAACACCAGGACGTGGATTTCTTGATAATAATTAATAACAATTTCTTCTAAATTGATATCTTGTTCCAACCAGTCTTTATATAAGGTTAAGAATATTTATTCTGTGCAGTAAACATGCTCCTGATTTTTTGACATATTAAATGAGAGTAAACTGGCAGTCTTTCTAATACTGCTCAATATTTCTTTAGGAGAATCGTCCAGATGAAATTGACTCAATATTTGCTCAAAGATTGAATCCATTTTCATGGATTTATCCAATTTTTCCAAATTTGGAAGGAAAGAAAATTTGTAATATGTGATGGATCTGAAAATAAAAATCGTTGGAATCGGCAAATTAAATTGCCCTCAGTACATAATGCTGTAAATAAAGTTGATGTAAACTTTATGCCCTAAAAAACTAGGGAAGATGTTTTTGGAAGTTTTTTTTGCTATGGTACATCAAAATTGTGAACTTAAAAAAAGTGTCAAAGATCAACGAGGAATAATACAGGATGGATAATAAGAAAGTATTTACCTATAATCAATTATATCAGATAAAAAAGGAATAGATTTGACGTTATTTTCTTCGGATCACTTAATAAAAACACTGTTCTATCTTCAACGATAGAGGTTTAAACTGATTGTAGGTATAAAACAGGTTTTGAAGACTTTGCCTTATTTACAATACCACTAATGTGTTTGTTTATTAAAATAAAAATAATATTTATTCGTTTTATACGATTCTAATTCCTTGAATAGTTTCTCAACGTAAGTAGAGGATTAAAAATTAAATATAATAATAATAAATAAATAATAAAAGGCTTAGCGAACCCGAAGGTTCGATGCCGACACCACCAATCGCTTATTACACACCTCCCTCCACCATTCGCCGTCCAAACCTAGTCCCCTCAGATCGGCTTTAATGCAATCTTCCCACCTTCGCTTCGGTCTACCCCTCGGACGTTTACCATTCGGTACAGCAAATATTAACCTTTTAGGAATTCTCTCGTTACCAAGCCCAACTATTTTACAGGCCCATTTTAATACGCCAGGATGAAATCACCTCAATTATATTACTCGGATATAGTTCACGCAATTCGGCGTTGTGTAACCGTCTGAATTCTCCGGTTAATTCACCCTTCTTCGGTCCGAATATTCTACGCAATACTTTATTTTCAAAAACCTTAAGTCGTTGCTCATCCCTTAATGTAAGCGGCCACGTTTCGCAACCATAAAGAACTGTAGGTAAGACAATGGTTTTATAGATTTTAATTTTTAAGTTGCGGGACAAGAGGCGTTTTGTCACAGAAAAATAACAAGAATTTCCCGCCTTCAGTCTCTTCTTCTTCAATTTCGTTTTTTCTAGTTGTCGTGGACCCTAGATACCTAAATTTCTCTACCTGTTCAAACATATTACCATCTATATCGATATCACCAGTAATATCACCATTTTTACAGCTAACCATATATTTTGTCTTATCCGTGTTTATTTCGAGCCCTAGTTCATTACTGGCATTCATTAACGTTGACGTATTTAGTTTTATAGTTTCCACGTCTTCGCTTAACAGTACCAGATCATCCGCATAGCCCAGCACGGGTGTTGTCCCACCCAGGTCCAACCCTTTTTCGGTACGCATTACCTCCCTAATGGCATATTCTAATGCCGAATTGAACAGGTCAGGAGAAAGGGAATCTCCCTGTTTTAAACCCGAACGGACCTCAAGTTTTTCAGACAGATTATTACCGATTCTAACTTTATTGAGAGTCTCCATCAAGCACATCCTGACTAGATTTTTTTTTTAATTTCTTTATTGAGTATTATAACATTCTGTCTGTTCGACATTGGTTATAGTGAGGTAGGATGACATTCACACCATATGTACAAAAAAATAAAATAAATAGAACAAAATAATAATCAAAAGTATATACAATAGACAATAAAATAAAATAACCTAAAAAATAAGAAAATTAAAACTATGAAAAAAAAAAAAAAAAAATAACATGCATACCTATATACAATCAGGCGAGGGAACTCCAGGAGAACCCTGCGCTACTCTTCCAACCGCGTCACTGGTACTAAAGCCAGCGGAGATTGGTCGAGAGCACTTTAGCCACATACACACATGTCTTGAGTGAAGAATCTGGCCATTGCCAGAACTCCAATTTATATAATTTACAAAAGGTCGCGAGGCCACTGCCGTTTCAACCTTCTTGGAGGATTATAGGGATGGGAGATGCTTGATAGGGATTGTGCAAGAGGATTTGGGTGGTAAGTAAGGTTCTGGTGAAATTTGGAGAACTTTTCTGGGATAAGGTCTAGGACAAATGGGATGTTAAGGTCATGATGTAGGGTTTTGTTGGATACATAGAAAGGAGCATCGACTATTGTTCGAAGGACTTTAGACTGGAAGGATTGGATGCGCTTGATGTTAGAAAATTTTGCTGATCCCCACAGTTCTAGTCCGTAAGTCCAAATAGGTTTCAGTATTGTCTTGTAGATCAGTAGCTTGTTTTCAATGGAAAGTTTAGATTTTCTGCTTAGTAGTCGGTATAGTTGGCCGTATCGTCGGTTGAGTTCTTGTCTTTTGAGTCTAGTATGCGGGTTCCAAGTTAGTCTTCGGTCTAAATGAAAGCCAAGATACCGGACTGTGTCTGAATAAGGAAGCTGGATGGAATTAAAGAGTACTGGTGGACAGGAATTGCGTCGGAGTGTAAAAGTAATGTGTTGGCATTTAGTTTCATTAACTTTAATGCGCCAGTTATTACACCAGTGCTCAATCAAGGTGAGATGACTTTGGAGATTTAAGGATGCTATTTCGGGATCAGAGTTGGATGATAAGATTGCGGTGTCGTCAGCGAATGTTGCAAGAAAAGTATCGGGATGAACAGGGATGTCAGCAGTAAAGAGGATGTAAAGCACGGGACCCAAGACGCTGCCTTGGGGAACACCGGCTTTAACGGAGTAGATATTGGAAAATTCTGTTCCACAGCGAACTCGAAAGGAGCGGTCAGAGAGGTAGGATCGGAGGACTAGGTACAAGGACTGAGGTAAATGGATTTTAAGCTTGGAGAGCAGTCCGGAGTGCCATACCCGGTCAAATGCCTGTGCAATGTCCAGAAAGGCACCCGAACAGTATTCCTTGTTTTCTAGGGCTGAGGAAATATGATCAACGACTCGGAGTCCTTGTTGAACAGTAGAATGTTGAGAGCGAAAACCAAACTGATGGGAAGGGATATTTTGGGATTCTATAATGGGTAGGATTCGTTTCAAAAGGATCTTTTCAAAAATTTTTGAAAGGATTGGGAGTAGGCTGATTGGTCTATAGGATGTTGAGCTATTGAGAGGTTTTCCTGGTTTTGGGAAAAGGATAATAGTGGAGTGTTTCCATAACAGAGGGAAGTGGGTGGTGCGTAGGATACAATTGTAGATATATGTAAGGAATATGACTGCTTTGGATGGAAGTTGTCGAAGGATTTGAGGTGTAAGGAGATCATGTCCAGGAGCTTTACGGAGGATTAGTTTTTTTAATTGAAATTTTACTTCGGAAGGATGAATAGCTTTTGGGGGCAAGGAAAGTGGGATTGGTGATGTAAGGAGTTCTTCTACTGTTACGGTGTGGGCAGGATGGGATTCCGGATGTGAAATAAATGTATTGGATAGGTGAATGGCGAACTCCTCAGCTTTATCTTCGTCAGATGCTGCCCAGGAGCCATCACCTCGTCGGAGAGGATGGGAAATGCGGTGAGGATTTAGGATTTTTGTTGTGGTTTTCCAAAGGGAATTGTCGCGAGAAGAGAGGGAGGATAGGTAGGAGTTGAAGGATTGTGATCTGAAGGTGGCTAATTCCAGTTTTAATTGTTTGCAGTAGTAATTATAGGAGCAGCGGTCGGTAGGATGTCGGGATCGTTGCCATAATAATCTGGCACGGCGTTTGGTGCGGATTAGGTTAAGGAGGTGTTGGGGTAGAATGGTCTTTATAGGAATTCTGGAGGAGTCTTTTGGAAAGGAGGCAGTCCAGGCGGCTTGTTGGATTGTGGTAGTAAAGGAATTTACGGCACTATCAAGGTCATCGGGAGTTTTGAGGGATATGTTGAGATCAATATTATCGGAGATTATTTGGCGGAAAAGGTCCCAGTTTACTGGGCCCCTAATGAATGACGGTGGAGAAGGTTTGGGAACAGGTTCAAGTGAAACATTAAGGATTAGAGGACTATGGTCAGAGGAAAGTTCATTTAGACGTGTAATGGAACAATTGAGGGGACTTAAGCCGCTGTGGATAAAGAAATCTAGAAGATCAGGATTACGGTTGGGATCTGTGGGCCAGTAGGTAGGAGAGTTGGGGGAAAGGAGGTGAAAACGTTGGGAATTGAGTGCAGACAGCAGGGTTCGGCCACGAGAATTCGTGGTTCTGGAACCCCATTGTTGGTGCTTGGCATTTAGGTCTGCACCCAAGATGAAGTGATGTCCTAAGGAGTCGAGGAGAGAACTGAATTGGGCATTGGATATGGATCGGTTAGGAGGGCAATACGCTGATGCAAGAGTGACCGGAAAGGAGAAGGTTTTTATCACGATAGCGGTGGACTGTAGGAAATCATGTATTGGTAATGGGAGTAGGTGATGGGAGAGGGATTGGTGTACAATTACAGCAGTACCGGCATGTGCTTTTCCGTCAGGGTGGTCAGTACGATATGTCAGGTATTGTGGTATATTGAAGTGCTGTTTAGTGGTTAGTCGAGTTTCAGTAATTAGTGCCACATCAATGTTCTTGTCAAGTAGTAAAGTAGATAGTTCGTCTGTATGATTTCTAACACCATTCGCATTCCAAAGGAGAATGGATATGGGTTTAGGGATGTGAGTCATTTAAGGATTTTTCAAAGGAGGGATGAGGTGAGATACGAGATTCGTGAGGAGTGATATGAGTGGAGTAACAAGGGATTTGAAATCGGTGAGGAAAGATGCTAACAAACTTGTGAGATCTGTTGCATTTGAAGGAGGAGGAATATGAGGAATTTGTTGTTGGTGGTTAGGTATATTAGGATGAAGAGGATTTTGAGGTTGGGTTTGAGGTTGTTGTTGTGGCAGGCCTGACTAGATTTAATTTTTTTTTTTGGAATCCTCTGCTCGATTAGAATATTATACAGTTTCTGGTGGTTAATAGAATCGTAAGCCTTATTGAAATCGGTATATATCTGGTGAACAATACCGTTGTACTCTATTTTTTTCTCTAATATTTGCCGTAAAGAAAATATTTGATTAATCGAACGATTCCGTCGAAATCTGCATTGGTAATCTCCGATAATTTCCTCGGCGTATTCCGTGATTCTACTAGTTAATATTAAAGTGAATATTTTATAACAAACCGGAAGGAGTGAAATTCCTCGATAGTTATTACAATCCGTCCTCGGGCCCTTTTTGTGAATCGGAATAAGAATAGATTCTTTCCATTCTTGAGATAATTTCTCGTTCTCCCAGATCTTTTTAACCAACAAATGTATTTTGGAAACTCCAACTTCCCCGCATGCCTTAATTAGTTCAGTAGGAATATTATCCGTTCCCGCTGCTTTATAACATTTTAATTTTTCCGATAGCTTATTCAACTTCCTCTTTATTCGGTTCTTCGATCAACGGTTCAGCACTCTGGAACTCAGAAGGAGGACACATCATAATTTCCCGTATTTAAAATATTGTCAAAGTGGTTCTTAAACTTATTCAATATGTCAACCGGATCGGTCAGAATATTGTTATTTTCATCCCTAATTCCAGACGTTAAGGGCCCTAAACATTTACGTGATCTGTTTATACCTTTGTACATGTCTCTTACGTTATTTTCAATTCTGTTAGTTTCTATTTCAATTATTTTTTTTAAAGATATTCTTAAGATATACCCGTTTTTTATTTTTGAGCAATTTTGTCGTTTCATTCTTTGATGTTCGGAAGTATTCTAGATTGTCTTGGTTAGGATTATTTAGAGCTTTTAATTTAGCGGCTTTTCTTTTTTCGCACATGTTTAAGCAATCTTCATCAAACCACGGTTTGTTATTCTTGTTTTCCTAGACACGTGTTCCCGACCGCTTTAATATTATCCCTAATCTCTATCCATAACTTGTCAACATCCTCGCGATCCTCGTCAGAAATCTCTAAAGCTTCAAACCTATTCTTGACATCTAGCTCGAATTGGGTTCTAATTAATGGATTTTTTAATTTTTCTAAATTAAAATTCTCAAAATCGAAACGGTTTCCTTTTCTCTTTTTTATATTAAAAATTAAATATAAGAAATTAAAAATTAAGGTTTTTGTCCATTGGTCGTTACACTGTGTGACGTATGAAAAGTTATATTTTTATGAATGAAGTTTAGATTTGCTTTACAATTATTTTTACTGTGTTATTATTTATGTTAATATGCAATATTTAACTTCTGTTGCTTCATAGACAAATAAATTACAATTATATCTACTTTAATTAGAGTATGATTATTATTCCCACCATAAAACTGTGATTATATGTCTTTTTTTTTTTAATTTTCTAGAGAACAAAATTAAATAAAAAAATTTGTTACCGTAATATTTTATCAAAAAAAGATTTTTGATTTTTATGTAGTATAAATTATAAAAAAGTATATCCACTATTTCCTTCATAAAACTTTGATTGTTACATTATTCATTTAAATAATATATTTAAATTTACGTAATATTAATAATAACGAATTAATATTTATTATTTTGAATTACTTGTTACCTAGTTTCGAACTTCGAAGAAGTCATAATAATGTGTTTATTTTCAATAATGATTGGAATTTGTATCCTTTAAAAAGTTCATTTTGCTATTTTAATTTTTATGGAAAGTTTTCCAATAGTTTCTAAAAATATATTCACTTGTTTATGTATTTAATTTAGTGCCTTTAATTAAACTCATTTTACTTATTGACCCATTAACTTAAAAAAATTATGTAAAAAGGCTTTAAAATATATGAATATAGGTAATAAGCAAAGCTCTGATAAAAAAACAAACAATAAAATTGGACCTACAACAGTACGAATTTTCAATGAGCAAGTGTATGAGAACGTACGAGGTTTGAAGTACGAGGATCTGTCACAGAGCGCGCGGCAACACTGCCAACATATGTACGCCTATTTATTTTTTGATCGGGATAATTTGTTCTTTGGAGTAAAGATGACACTTGTTGATAACCAATCTTTTGTCAAGTTAAAAATTGTAAAATAGTGGCTGTTTTGTGTAATCAAAGATATTTTTACTTACTTATTCTGAATTAAGACTATACAAAAACATTTTGAAGTATGTATTTATATATTGAAGAATTCATACAAATAATTATAACTTTATATATTATAGTATATGTACAATTTTGTTTTGTTTTTATTATTTTTGTGTGTTTACTAAATGCTTTATTATAAATTTAAAATATCAACAATTTTGAGTTGAGAGTGGTTATGACTCTTTTAGTGAAAAACATAAGAAAATATTGCATAAGTAATTTTAATATTACATTCTCCACTGAGATTTCTTCAATATAGGAGTCTACTATTATGTTATCAAAAGCGTACTTTTAGATAATACTATTGATTATTACTTATGTATGCATGTGTATATATATATATATATATATATATATATATATATATACTACACGATTCCCCAATCTTAAAACCGAGGGTTTTATAAGCAGGCTTCCGAAAACATTATAATGGAGTCTTTTAATCGATACAATCTTAAATCTTGATGGAATTTTCAAAAACTATGCTCCTGATAAAATATCAACTATCCCTTAAATTCAAGAAATTTGTAAAGGTGAATATGTTGGTATGTGATTTGTTATCTTAAAATTGATACAATATTAGAATCAATGTCCTGGATAATATAAAAACGGAACCTCAGATCGAATAAAATAAAAAAATTAAAATTGATTGATGATTTAAAATTGGAAAAATACTATTTCTCCGACACTTAATCCAAAAAATTTGAAAAGTTAAAATAAATTGATTTGTTTTTCAATTTATAGCCTTCTCTAAAACTGTTTTCAACAATCCCAATATTGATCCTAATATCAAAGAAAATATAAATGAAAAAAAATAATCCTTTTATTAACCCTTTGACTGCGGACGGGATATATGCCTTCCCGGCAGTGATTTGGGTCACTGGTGCGGCCAGGATATATACCTTCCTGCCTTCATCATTTGATTAGTGGCTTGGTCCGTGCATTCATAAGTCCCTTGTAGCTGACTCAGGTCGTTCTGGATTCTGACCATTTGGAAGCTATCAGTTGCAGATTTATTCTGAACCCAAGGTATGTCCTTTCTCCGTTATTTGTGTCATATCCATGGTGCTATTTATATTCTATTTAAATTTTTGATGCATCAAATAAATGTTAATAAATTATGTTTATAATTTTTTCTTTTTTTTCTAAGGTTTGAACCCATATTGTTTAAGTTGAGGTTTATTAGAAAAAAATTTGAGATTCACCTCACGTTGGGGTAAAGAAATGATCTAAGTTCCTATCCACTTACCTTAAAGTACCCGTGTTTTTATGTCAAATGTGACTACAATTAACTGTTGCAAAACTTTTATTTCTTGTTTTTCTGTGATACGGAATGTATTGTAATAAACATAATTGCCTAAAAGCACATTTTATTTATAGATATAAAAAATTTAAAAATGTTTTTTTAAATATTTTGCATGTAAAATAGTTATGAAACTGAGTTCCCCCCCCCCACATTTTTGCCATAGGAAATGATCTGCATTATCATTGACAAACTTAATATTTCTTACTAAAACTTACATTTAAAATAAAGAAACCTACTTATTCCTTTAAATTTTCATGAAAACGTAAATATTAAGATTAGAAACATTAAGTTTGTCACTTATAATTACGCATCAATTTCTATGACAGAAATCTGGGAGAAAAACATAATTTCATAACCACCTTACAAGAAAAATATTTCAAAAACTTTATTTTTATAAATTTTTCTAATTTTTATTTTAATGAAATTTACAACTGAATTACATGGAAAATACAACAAGTAAATGTGACATGTACAACATGAAGAGAAACTACCCATTGGTAGAACTCAAATTAAAGTTCTATATTAGAACGTCCCGAGGCCATCTTCTTTTCAGACGCCTCAGAGGGTTATCAGGGATCGAGGAGGAAGCAAGGTTTGAAACGAGAGGATTCGGATGGTTCTGCAGTTTGTTATGGAAGGATAGGTATCTGGATTGGGCCAAATCGGAAACATGGTCTTTATGGACCAAATGGAATTAAGGTCTTTATGGATGATTTTATTTGTGACGAAGTAAGGAGCATTGAGGATTTTACGAATGATTTTGGATTGTAAGGATTGGATACAAAAGGAATTCGATGGTTTAGTGGAGCTCCAAAGCTCAATTCCATAAGTCCAACTAGGTCTTATTATTGTCATATATATGAGTTGTTTGTAATTGATTGAAAGCTTAGAGCGTTTGTCTAGTAAGTGCTGCAGTAGTCGAAAATGTCGGGCGGTTTCTAGTCATTTCATTCTGGTATGGGGGTATTTTTATAAATAAAATGTGTTTAGGCAAGTATGTTTATTATAATACACCTCAGATCGCGTAAAAACAAGAAACAAAAGCTTTACAACAGTTAATTGTAGTCATTTTTGCTGAAAACACGGGTAATTTTAGGTGACTTGAAAGAAACTCAAATCATTTCTTTACACAACTTGAGGCAAATCTCAAAATTTTTCCTATTAAACCTCAAACTAATTAATAAGTACTTAAAGATTAAATGAAGAAGTTTTTCTAAAAGTGGTGTAAATGTAGTACAGTTGAAGGGTAATAAAAAAAAAAATGGATTTTTATAAATGGAACTTAGCTATGTTTATCCGCCCAATACTCCTCTTTAAATAGTTTAACATGCAGCAATGTTTAGTTACTTAAATCAAGTATTTTTTATGAAAGCTTCTATTTATTGTTTTTTCATGATGTGGGATTTATTCTAATAAAAATAATTGACTAAATACACTTTTTATAAAAACAATTTATAAATAAAAAAATAATGATTTTTAAATTTTTTTAAAGTAAAGTATTTACGAAACTGTTTTTTTCTCCCAGATTTCTGTCATAGCAATTGATCCATTCTTATAAGTGACAATTTTAATGTTTCTAGACCTAAAATTTACATTTAAAACAAAAAAAGCTGCTGATTGCTTCAATTATTTTAATAAAAATGTTAATCTTAAAACTAGAAACATGAAATTTGTCAATTATAAATACGGATCAACTCCTTTGACAAAGAAATCGGAGAAACATCCAGTTTTGTAGAAATTTTACATGAAACTATTTAACAAATCATTATTATTATATATTTTTTATTTTAAAATAAAGTGTATTTAGAAAATTATTTCAATTATAATAAGAAATATATAATTCAAATCCCGCCATCAGTGTCCTTTTTTTAGAAATAATATAATTTAATTTTTATGATTGCTTACAATTATTTGTATGATATTTTTAGTTATTTGCCTTTTCAAAAATGAGCAAATACACAAGAAAGCGAAGCGTTGTGGGATTGCTGCTCTAATTTTGCATTGCCATGTGCGGCCAGAAAGACATATGTCCCATTTATTAAAAGTTAGATAAAAAGGTTAAAATGCATTTTGATAGCTAAGATCTTGCAGGGTGACTCAAAATAGTATTTTAAACAAAAAAAAAAAATCCGTTCTGAACATCTTTATGGATTCCGGGACCTGCCATCTGATAGAAACACTCAAATGAGCTCCCACAATCAATGTCATGATAGGTGTTAGGTATTTTTTAGATACAGATACAATTAAAAACAGAAGAAACAGTTGCTTTTGGCGATAGTGCTGTTTGTTCATTGCAGCTGTATATGGCAAAACACAAAGAAGAAGGTGGCGGCAAAGAGACTTACAAGGCAACAAGTTGTCACAATTAATTTTTTACAGCTACTTAGCTCCTTCCATAATTTCATGAAGATTTTTCGTTTGGTAGCCCAACATATAGACCTGGATATTAATAATAATAATAATGATGGAGTAGTTTAACAGAGGAAAAGTATTAATTTTTCACATTCTGGTTAAGTATTTCTTTATTTAAAATTACAAACATAAGTATAAATTGACATCCCACAAAATAATCTTATAAGCTATAGTATTATCTTAAAGTACGCTTTTGATAACATAATAGTAGACTCCTATATTGTTGAAATCCGAAAATAAATTAATAAAAGAAAAAGTCATTTTAAAATATACATTATTTTCTAAAAATGCTACTGCGGTAACTTAATAGCGGATCCTTAAATTGAAAAAGTTAAAATTTATCGATACCCAAAGTTAGAATTGATTGTTTTCTAAAACTGCACCTTTAACAACCTGATAATGTATCCTACTATTAAAGAAATTTGAAATGAAAAATACTCCATTTAATAATGATGGAGTAGTTTAACAGTTGACAAGAACTAATTTTTCATATAATAGTTATGTATTTAAAATTAAAAATATAAGTATAAATAAAAGTATTTTATTACTTTAAATAAATGTATTTAGTATTTAAATTCTTTTAATTATAATTGAAATTCCTGACAAGAAGGTGAGATTATAATTGAAATTCCTGACAAGAAGGTGAGATTGACGAGGGCATGTAAAAATGATCCTAAATGTTGAGTAAATACAAATACAAGTTCTAATAAAAGCAAAAGTATCTGAAGCCTTCGAAGTTGCTGGCTTACAGCAGGGAGATGGACTCTCATCGATTTTGTTCAACATAGCTCTGGAGAATGTGATAGAAACAACATTACGTCGGAATGAATCATAAAATCCTTGAATATGCAGATGATATAGCAGTCCTTGGAAGCAAATAATAGGACATTGAGAAACTCGTTGAGACTCTGATAAGAGAAGCAGAACAAATCAGCCTATAAGTAAATTAAGATAAAATATATGATAATAAGCTGAAAATTCCACCCCAATAATAGGATCTGTCGAGAAGGGAAATTGTTTCTGAAAGTAGACAAAGTTGAATATCTCGGCTCTACAATACCCTCAATGAATGACCAATGGTCAGAAATTGATCAGCATATAACAAGCGCAAACAAAACTTTCTTCTCTCTTTCAAATGTATTGAAATCCCGAAAAATCGCAAGGAATCTCAAATTAAGTGCGTACAATGCTAGGATAAAGCCAGTTCTCATATACGGCTGCAAGATCTGGACTCTAACCAGCACTTTAGAAAGAAGTATTGAAAGATTTGAGAGAAAAAGCTTCCGCACGATAACCAGATGCCAACAGAAAAACAAAAAAAAATATATTTGCAACAGCTCTGATATTTCTTAAACCTCATTAATACTTGAGTTGGCAACATTGTTAACAACTTTTAGATGAATTCAAGAGAAATATTTGTTGACATCATCTTTTTATGTAACCAACATTTCCCACAGGTGGTCTGTAAATATCAAAGAATGTGGCTATTATTTTAAGGCAAAAAATGCAAACTTCGGTTTGTTGCTTACATTTTTTGTCAATCTTTTATTGGCAACATTTTTTATGACAGAATATGTTGGCAAGATTCGGTGTTAAACCGCTTTTAAAGTGACATATATCTAATAGAAACTATTTATGGAACAAGAGATTCAACAAAACAGGGGCCAGGATAGCCAAGCGGGCTAAAGCGCTTGCAATAGGTAATTAGAGTTGAGCAACGTCGGGCATAGTATGTACTTGGATGGGTGACTGTCCACCAGAGAAAGCTAAACTACCTGAGATTCCTACCCCCTGTAGGCATGTGAGCTCCATCATCCTACTGGAGGCAACTCACATCTACTAGGCGTACTACTGATGACTCTATTCCGTGCACTTAAATCGGGATGTGGTTTTCCAGGATACCAGTGGACCCTCTGAGGTTTTGTCAATGGACAGTCTGTTTCAGGGAAAAAATATAGGTACTCATGTGCTTGCTGCTGACTTTGAACTGCCCTAATCCATGGATATAGACGAATTATTCACTGTCCTTGAATGTGAATGAGTCTGTGGAAAAGAGACTGCCAGTGTCATTTTGTCAAAATTATTGTCCATTGCCCAAGGGATCGGCTATGGTATTCTAGGTGGCCTGTCGCCACACAATGGAGACGATGGTCCGTAGCAATGTGAGGTTGGGTGACTCCCTCCAGGCTATCTATGCCCCCATAAGCAATATATGTCTGTAAGAATTTGACATCTCATGGCCAAAGATCTACATGGTCTATAGTACTAAGTGAAAAAAAATCTTTCAAGTATTATTTGTTTTATTATGATTTTAGCAAGAGAATAAAAGGAAAATCTATAACAGCTTTAAATTAAAACTGCTATTATGAAAAAACAATATCATCAATTTTTAAGTCTTTACAGGATATTTAATGTTGGATCTCTAAATGCACTCTGGTTTGATAAACTTAATAATTTCATGTCTGCCAGTACAGTTTATCCAACTGTAAAATAGTTTACATCTCTTTCAAATATAGTTGGAATCAAATACTTCTAGAATTTTATTTAAAAAAAAAAAAAAAAAAGTTAGAGATACTCCTTTTTAAACTCGATCAGTTGACCAATAATACTGATAAGCATAATAACTACCTGTTTTGTATTCTCCTTACAAGCACTAATTGATTACTCCTAAACGAGGAAGAAGGATATCCTTGTAACTTTTATAGATATTGCCAAAGCTTTTGGTAACATAAGCCACAATGTACAATGCAGATTTACAAAATATTGGAATGGAAGGGCTTATTGATAACTTAAAAGGACTAAATAGGCAGTGTTTAACTGGCATCACAGATAATAAGCAGTGGTTGGATCCTATGTTTTGTGGAAGCAGGATAAGGCAGGACAATCCACTCTCTTTAACATGGCAATGGATAGGGTAATCCATCCCCTTCCTGATGGAATAGAATACAATATGGGAGGAACAGTAGTAAACAATGAATGATTACATTTTAGTCACGTCCTCGTCAAATGGTGTGAAGAGACTGTTATCGGATGCAGCTGTATCTATTCAGAATTTGGGAGGATAGATAAAAGATGTTATTTTGTCATTTAGGGTATAAGAGCCAAGAAGCTAGGTATCCTAGAGTGTTGGAAGTATCTGAAAGCAAAGTTCACTTTAAACTACAAGAACTCCATTGGGACAATTGATGAAAAATCATTTCTGCTCCACTATACTACCACAGCCACTTTGAAGCCTCGACAAAAATTATTGTGAGAAATTATCTAATATCGAAATACATCCATCTCCTCACATTCAGTTCATGCAAAATGAGTGAGTTAGGAAAGTTAGATATTTCAATGAGAGCTGAAATACATTCTTCGTTACTGCCTCAGGATATCCCTACTCAATGTTTCCAATCTTCTTGTACTTATAGTCGTTAAGGGCATAATGAGTTTTGGCATTACTATTCCTTCACTCAAGCATGCTAGTTTATGACACATGGAGAATTCAGTTATCATTCTTTCTTTATTACCAGGGAAACAAGAAAACTATGAAGAAGCCTGACTAAGGCGGGCCTCAATCTGGAAAATATTTTGAGTGATGAGAGGTAAAAAACACTATCTCCGGAATTGTATAGTTGATTGAAATTCATTGAGGGAATCAAAAAAACTGTTATTCATATACTCATTAGTAAACTGACTATGTAGCTCCAGTAACCGGACGCACCTTCATACAAACCGTAAGAATCCACATAAATGCTCTTGTTACAAGAATGAGACTATTCAGAGGATGCAGGGCCTATACGCCGACCCAATGTAGAGGTGGGTGTCCTGCAATTGAAACAGCCAACCGTAACATACATAACTGCATTTCGTCTCATGGTGGGATAGTGTGGCGGCATGATACTGTGAATTTGTTGGAAACCGCTCTCCAGCGGAAAGGTTACAGGGTCATTAAGGAAAAGATATTCATTGGGAATTTATGAAGGTGGAAGCAAGATGTGGCGTGCTGAGGACCAAGTAGAAGCTATGTATTAGATGCTCAAATCATTGTTGCCAACCCTAGAACCAATGAACAAGATAAAATGCAATAAATATAAGGATCTATACTGTAGGATGGCGATCAGGTGTGAACACTGAATGTGTCATGCATGGAAATCAAAGTGCTTCACTAAAATTAAAATAATTGTTTTGAACAAAAAAGGTAATACAAATTTAAAGAAAACAAAAAAAACTGTTCTTACTTATTGATTAGTTGAATTGGGACACCATACATCAAAATGCAGCCTTTTGTACTAACAAGAGCACCTCCGCTGAACCAAATTTCAATGATGTTCTCAAAAGCATGTCTCCTTCCCGAAGTTGTATCGGTTCCTATCGACCTGATACTTCACAAATTGAGGAGAAATAAAGTGGGCTTGACTCATAACAGACTCACAAGGCTCTCTTTCCTTGTCTATTTATACTGGAGTCTTTTCTTGTTGCCTCGGACTAAAGGTTGGCTGATAAGCTTCTATTCGTCTTTACGACGGATACTGTTTCTTTGTAAACAACTTAATAGCTATAGAATATGTACATTTAAAAATTATTATTTTTTTTCCTTAATGAGGATCTTTTTTCTATTTATAAAATGAAAATATTAAAACACTTAATAAAAAAAAAAAACTAATCATTTAAAATAATAAAAAGGTAGAATTAAAAAAAAAATTCAGTGTAACAGTCCTCGGCAACAGGCACGCTGCTGAGGTATTTCCCTTGCCAGTGGAAGCATGCTGTAGAACAGGTCATTGTTGCTTTTCGGGATCCACGTTTTCCAATTAAACAATCCTTGCAGCACAATATCATTTTCAGAAGAGCACCTCAGGGGCTTGTGGATCTTCTGTTGTAATTGGCACCAGGGTGTCTCCTACACGTCTCCCATTCTTGAGGGAGCAACTCAATCGACACAGCTGCACATGGTTGTAGGTAGCTGATGTCAAGCTTCATATCTGCCACCAACCTCGTGAATGACTGAAGCGGTACTGGTCTAGGGAGGTCTCTCTTTTTGGAACCACATACCATTTCAGGAAGCACATTTTTCTAGCCTCTTCAACCTCATCATGAGTAGAGGAGGGTTTGTAAAAGATCAGTGCCGCTTGCTTGATGATTTCTGACTCGCAAGTACAATTTTGAGAAGCCCACCTTACTTCTGAAAGTTGCTGATGTGTTGCAGCCTTTAAATGAATGTAAGAACAGGATGTGTTGAAATCCACGGTGCTGCATCTATTGGGTGGACAGTGCCATTGTTTTGGTTTTCCCTCGTTCAGGTTTCAGCAGCAGGATATCTTGGGTGGAAGGAGTACAAGCAATGAAAATGACAATGAGGTCCACTTCCTCACCAACGTCAGCCCAGAATTGAGAGTAGATTGTTCCACAGCAGTCTTCCTGATAAGGCAGTCAGCATCATCGGTGGCCTGAAGTGTCTGTATCCTATTCTCCTGTAGATTTGTCTGTTGTAAGGAAATGAAGTTACCTTTGTTTGTTGGACGGATAAAAAAGCTTCTTGTTTAACTGGTATCGATTTGTTCCATGTCAAATTGATGTCAGCTGACTCGTGAATTTTTATTGACGAACTGACTGATGACATTGGTAAAGCCCGATCATTGTGGGACAATTTGATGTCTGAGCAAGTTATATATTTTATATATCATAGCAAGTTATTGTGGCATCTCAGACGTCTCCATTGGAAATTGACATTTTCACTGGTTATAATTTCATGCATTTAATTATCAAAAGATTAAAAATTATCATGAGCAAGCTATTATCTATAAAATACAATATTTAATTTTTCAAGTAACATGATTTTTGTCTACTTTATTTATTATCTGGCTTTAAGTGTGGCCACACATATTATTAGACGAACGAACAAAAGTTGTGGGTCAAGAACATGATAAAAATAGCTTTTTCTGATAATGACAAAAACTGTAGATTGGCTGGAGATTAATTTCCATTGGTGTTTATATTCTAAAAGAGAACTCAAGTCTCTTCAATTTCTTTTAAATGAATTTCTTTCGCTGGTAAATATTTTAGACAATATGAAGCAATGTTTGATAAAAATGTGAGGTATACTGATATTGTTTTCAAAAATTTCAACCCTGTAGCTCGAAAACAGTTGAGAATTCAGAAAAAAATCTATTGAGTAAAAGTTTTAGATAATTATATGAACTTTCATTTATTATAAGATTAAAGTGAAGTTGGAAATACTTTTGCTAAACTATGTATTTCTATGTACTGCCAAATAAACTATATATTTGTATTTGTCGGTGAAGCACTAGTGTCGGTGTAGCACCAAGTGATAAGAGTAATTAGTAATTTCTTGAAAATTAAAGTGTTTTTTACTTTTAAAAGACACAAAAAAAACAGAAAACTGGAACTGCTGATTTTGAGTCATACAATAAACATTTTAAAAGTCCAGCGAATACCCATAATTAGAAAAAGCACCATTTCCTTATCACAGAACCCATAAGTTTATCAAATTATGGAAACAAAGATAAAAGTATTTTTTATGGCCAATATAGATAACACTTCTTTAATATAAGAATAACTAATTATAAGCTTAGTTATACTGTGTTGAATAAAGTACGTTTAAGATAATACTACATTGAAAACCATCCTTATTACAGAGTTAACCTCTATTTGGAAGATCACATTCATATTTCTCTCTTTTCTTGTTCCTTTCGCTTAAAATAATCAAAAAGGTTGATAAAATCAAACGAAGATTTTAAAATCTTAGTCTTAAGAAAGCTAGAAGCCATATCAAATGACATGAAAACTCTTAATGACAAAGCAAAATGATAATCACTTTACACTCAATTATTAATGAGATCTGACTTTAATAAAACATGGCCAAAAGTTAAGGACATAAAATCCCACAAAATAAACATTAATTATTTGAAAAGGAAAAATATAGCTCTAAAACAGCAAGTAACTAACCTACAAAAGGATGTTATCGATAATTCACAAATACCTTAAAGATATTATTAAAAATAAATAATATCACTTTCAAGGAGAATGAAAACTTATTTTCTATCATTTGAGAAGTTGCAGAGAAAGTAGAGTTAGATCTTACACCCGAAATGATTGATGATATTCATTGAATGATATACAAAATATCCTCCATCAATAGTTACAAAATTTACATCTACCTCAGTAAGAAATAAATTTGTGGCCTAATTCTACAAAGTAAAAAATTTATATGAACTAATTGCTTTCACCAGCTAAACTATCCATACTTCAAAGAGCCCGAAAACTAAAAAAAGGTGGAAAAATCAACCAAGCCTAGACCTGGAATGACACAATATTGATAAAGAAAATGAATCTAGAGAAACCAGAACAAATAACAGATCTTGATATCTCGGCTACAGATTCGGAAATAGATTATATGGATACTGATTCATCCATACAAAATTCTTAATCACAGCTTATAAAGAAAAGAAAAATCAGGCAATCGAATACCATAAAACCTTTTTTAGAAAAACAGATACTAGTAACACAAACTAAACAGTAAATAAAACCCTAACAAAACCTGCCGGTAGGGACGGGTCAATGGAACTGGATTGGGAACGGGAACTTAATTTCACTGTGGAATGGAACGGAGCTGTTCCAACGACTGAGAATTATAGATACCACCCGTTCGATAAGGAGTAGGAATGCCGGTTCGATAAGGAACGGAGGAACAGTTGGCAAATCTTTCCAGACCCGTTCCAGCTGGATCGATAAGGAGTGGGGAGGAACGGTTAGCAATGCGTTCCAGACCATTTCCAATTCTATTCCAGCTGGATCGATAAGGAGTGGGGAGGCCGGTTAAATAAGGAACGGAGAAATGGCAACTCCTGTTATCCGTATCCGTACATATATTATTACAGTAAGGCTCGAAATCGGTTTTGTACCAAATATAAGCTCCTGTCATGCTCAAATACCATGAATGGGGTACCATTGGATTCAGAATTTCACGGGGGGTTAGCGAATCGTATTCTCCACTTTTGGTTTTCTTTCTAAAATAAATAAATTCGATACAAACATTTTGCCAGGCTTCAATACCTGAACAGTGGTAGGTCTGTAGATCGATACGGGACAAATTGGATCTAGAAGAATTTGTGGCGTACAGCAAGACCCGGATAGTTCCTCCGGAACTATCGAATCCTGCGTTTTTAGAAATTAGAAATTAGAAAAATAACTTTATTCTGGGACACAGTCCCTTGAGAATAACAAAATAGAACAAAATTAAAATATTACATCTGGCCAAAATAAAATCAATCGAAAAAAAGAAATAATGTAAAAAAAATATAAGGTAAAAATTCTATATACAAAACAAACAAAACTATATACAAAACCATTAATACTATGACAAAACACTTAAAGCTATTTGCTCTTATAGACCAGTATACACTTTTCCGAAAAAAATAAAGAATTAAAAAATAAAAATGTATCAAATTCTCTATTAAAATCCGCTCGAATGGTTAGCAAGTATCTGACTGTTTTTGTGATAGGAATTGGAATAGGAGGGATTTGAATGTGGATATGGAGGGGGAATGTCGAATTTTGATAGGGTGGGAATTCCAGAAATTGACAGAGCGAACAATAAAGGAATTTTGGAATGAAGCAGATCTGTGAGAAGGCATGTAAAGGTCAGAAGGTCGAGATCTTGTGGACAGGGAATGGACTGAGGATTTGAACTGGAGAAGGTTGTAGGCGTAAGAAGGAAGATGGTTGTTGATGATTCGGTAGAGGAACGTACCTAGAAAATATTGTCTTCGGAAGGAGGGGAAGAGCCACCTTAACTCAGTGTAGTGGTGAGAGTACCTCGGGGCACCAATAACAAATCTTACGCAGCTATTCATTAATCTTTTCAGTCTATCACGGAGCTCCACCGAGAGGCCATCATACACCACACAGCTGTAGTCAAAGTGGGGGAAGATGAGAGAGGAAATTAGGAGTCTACGGATATGTTGAGGTAGGAGATTGTCCGACGGGAAATGTGAGAAATATGGTAGGTCCAGGAGAGGGTTTGATCTATGAAAAATCCTAAATTTTTAACAGAGGAGTAGAAGGAAATTGGCTGATCATTAAGGTGTAATATGGGAAAGTCAGTATGGGATCTAATAAGGGGCTTGGAACCAATGACAATAGCCTGAGTTTTGGCAGCATTTAACTTTAATCCATTTACATTTGCCCAGGCATTGATTCGATCAAGGTCTTCTGGGAATCATCTGCATAAAGGTGATGGAAACAATGGAGAATTGATTTAGGTAGGTCGTTAATGTAGGAGCTGAAAAGGAGAGGAGATATGCTTGAACCCTGGGCAACTCCAGAGGATAAAGAAAGGAAAGCAGATAGTGGTTGGTTGGGTATGGAGACTGCTTGGGTGCGTTGGGAGAGGAAAGATTGGAACCAAGAGATGAAACTATTGGAGAAAGATAATGATTTTAGTTTGTTGAAGAGGATGTAATGGTTGATGGAATCGAAAGCTTTGGAGAAGTCTAGAAGAATAAGGACAGTTAATTTTCTATCATCTATTGCAGATTGAATGTCGTTGGTAATTTTAATTAAGGCAGATTGTGTGGAATAGCCGGGACGGAAACCAGATTGGAGAGGATCAAATTGGTTGGACTTTTCGAGGAACTTGGAGACTTGGGATTGCACCAGTCTTTCAAGAGGCTTTGAGAGGTTAGAAAGAATTGAAATTGGACGGAAATCTTCGGGTGAGGATGGATTAGGCTTTTTATTTAAAGGAAGGACAATGGCTTTTTTCCAAGAGGTAGGGAATACTGAATTCTGAAGGGAGAAATTGTAGATAAAAAGGAGAGCTGGGAGGATTTCAGGTAGACATATTTTTATTAATTTGACAGGAATGCCGTCTGGCCCTATGGAATTGGTGTGGGATTTCATTACCGCGGTTAACAGGTCTGTGGGAGAAATGTCGGAAAAATAAAAGTTATTGTCGTTAAAGGATATCTCTGGAGCAAAGCCAGAAGAGGAAGGTAGAGAAGAAGTATTAGCGACAGATATAAAATAAGAGTTTAAATCATCGGAGGATACAGGATAGGCTGCGGTAGGGGATCTGGAAGGATTACCAATGGAAAGTTGACGAAGCAGTAGCCAATTCGATTTGATTTCAGGAGCTGAGGAAAGGGTTTCATGGAAGTAGGAAGCTTTCGCACGCCGGATCCTTGTCTGTGCCAAGTTGCGAAGCACCCTGAACGCTTGGTAGTCATCTGCAAGCCTCGTACGTCTAAAACGTCTTCGGGCAGCATCGCGCCTCTTCTGCAGATCTTTGATTTCCTGACACATCCAAGAAGCAGGCCGGTGACGGAAGGTAGAGGTTTTGAGGGGAGCATGGGTATTGAGAATATTGAGAAGATTGGTGGTAAGAATGTCAACCATGGAGTCGATGGAAGAGCAAGAATATATTCCATTCCAGTCTTGGGTTTCTAGGTCAGGTAATATTTTTTCTCGAGTAAGGGAATCTAGGTGACGGAAGGTGATAGTTCGAGGCTGGATTGAAGGAGTTTGGATATTATATGTTATTTGTTTTTAAGTCCCAAAACGTACTATTTTCGAGATAACGCAATGCATAGGGTTCGCATCCACACAACCTTACATTAATTGTAGTACTGCCATTGAATACATGTCTCATTTCGTCGATTTGAAGTCTCTATGATCGAGAGAGGAGGAGTTTATATTATTTATCGATGGTGTTTTTGATCGGCAAGCCATATCATCGTCAATTTTTCACCAATTCTCAAGATCGAGCCACCAATTTCGAAGGCTTCCTTCTCCTTCAGGCGGACAAAATAGTCCAATCACCCCGAAAATTCAGGCAAAAAGTTATAAAAGAAAACAAACTTTATTTTCGAATAACTAAAAAATTACACACTTTTTTGGGTTATGTCCGTGATTATATAAAATATTACTAAATTCCCTACACAATGAAAAAAATAATCATCGAAATCGGACAATTTTTAGCAATGATACAGCTTACTGAAATTTCTGAACATATTGGTTTCAAACAAAAATGAAGATTTAAATTAATTTTTGTTTTCTTTGTCGATTATATTTATCGATAAAGTAACATTTGATTTCTTTATCTTTTGATAGGTTGCATTATTTTCTTTTCTTATTAATCTGGCATTTGATAACAATATGCTGTGCGAATTTTTCGCACGGGCCTACTAGTTTAAATAATTATCTTATTTTAATTATCTCTTTCACTATTTTAAAAATAAACTTATTTACGAAAATATTAAATAATTCTAGTTCTAAAATGTTTAAAACCCTAAACATAAAAATTTGGTAATCTTAATTGTCCTAAAAACAGGAGTGCATGAAACATTTTACATTTTTATTTTAACATACAATAGTACATTAACATAAGTAGCATCTACGTTTCTACTAATTTTGTTTCGTACATATTTCTTTAAAAGCATTTATAACAATATATATTATTTTTAAAAAATGAAAAAAAAAATATTGTAATTTGTAAAATACTTTGCCTGTAATTAATAATTGACTTATATTGATTTTTTTTTAATAATTCTGTTTCGAAAGATATAAATGATGTTGCAACGAAGAAGCCAAAACATATAGAAACGAATTCTTTAAAAATTTGTTTATATTATTAAAAATATATTAGTACTTGTTACTATTACTTCTACAATTTTATGAGAAAAAAAAAATTGCATTTTTAGACACTAACATTAATCCTTGTAATTAGTTTTTCTTTACTAACGTTACTTTTAGGTTTCTTTTTTTTTTTAATTTTAATTAATTTTCTTTGTTTTCTTTAGATTATTTGCAATATGACTGTAACCATATAATTGGATTTTCAATCTTGTAAAAATCGAAGTATAAAATTTATAATTTTAAAGTTTTTATTTCATATTAATGTTACATTTCACATAAACGTTAATTTTAAATGTTATATTTTACATTAATTAAATTGAAGCTTATGCAACATTTTAAAGTAAATGAACAAAAAATAGAGCACAAATAAATCTTCCTTTAGTCTGTGGTGGGAAGTCGCTGAACTATCGATACTATCATTAGTTTTTCATCGATAGTTGAAAACTATCGATACTACCGCTAATTTTTCATCGATAGTGGAAAACTATCGATACTACCGCTAATTTTTCATCGATAGTGGAAACCTATCGATACTACCGCTAATTTTTCATCGATAGTAGAAAACTATCAATACTGCTGCTAATTTTTCATCGATAGTGGAAAACTATCGACTATCTCCCATGCGTAGGTTGTAAATTCTTGAGTAACGGCTTTGGAACGGTATCGATAATTTGGAACAGTTCCGTTTGGGGAATGGAACGGATTGGAACAAGTACACTAAAAATCTGTAACGACCCATCCCTACCTGCTGGCCATAGAGATAAATACGATAAACACTTGATGCGTATCCAAGGGTATGATATAATTAGCTCACAGAATATATTATTCTGTTTACGGATTTTTTTTTTTTCACTTAGAAGCCTCGGTCAGAAAGAAATTAATGTAATTGCCAATCATTTGTTTTACGGAAACATGGCTCAATAACAACGTTATAAAACTAAAATTTTTAAATGATTTTTATGATGTGGATGTATATCATTGATATTTTCCCCTTAAGCTCCATTAGTATTATTATTATAATTTCTTGAATGTGAATGTGTAAATGAATATGTCAAGTATTTTATTTATTTATTATTTTTATTTTGTAAATATTTATCTATGTATTGTATTCAATTCATAAGAAGAAACTTAATATTACTTTGTACTTACATAATTACTATTGAATTGTCAAACAATCAACTCCTTGCTGTAAGATATTCTTTACAAGCTAGTTCCGTTTTTGTCCCAGTTTTCCTTGTATTGTTGAACCCCTTCACAGCTTCCCTCTGCCCCGATTTCTCCTGTATTTCGCTAAATATTTTAGTTTTAGTCTGAAATATTTACTCCAAAACTGATTATGTTACTGGGTGAGTTTAAGGGAATTTTGTACGGACTTTAGACTGAAAGGATTGAATGCGTTTGATGTTAGAAAATTTAGCTGTTCCCCATAGTTCTAGTCTGTAAGTCCAGATGGGTTTCAGTATTGTCTTGTAGATCAGTAATTTGTTTTCACCAGAAAGTTTAGTTTTTCTATTCAGTGGTCTACATAGCTGGCCATATCGTCTGTTAAGTTCCTGTCTTTTAAGTCTAGTATGTGGATTCCATGTTAGTCGTCTGTCTAAGAGAAAGCCAAGATACCGGACTGTATCTGAGAAAGGAAGCTGGATGGAGTTAAAATAAACTGGTGGGTAGGTATTACGCCGAAGGGTGAAGGTAATGTGTTTACATTTAGATTCGTTTACCTTGATGCGCCATTTCTTACACCAGTGTTCAATCAGGAAGAGGTGCCTTTGTAAGTTTGCGGACGCTGTTTCAGGATCTGAGTTGGAAGAAAGGATAGCAGTGTCATCAGCGAAAGTTGCCAGGAGGGTATCGGGATGGACAGGAATATCAGCGGTAAAGAGAATGTAAAGGATGGGGCCCAAGACGCTGCCTTGAGGAACGCCAGCCTCAATTGAGTAACAGTCGGAGAATTCGGTGCCACAGCGAACTCGGAAGGAGCGGTCGGAAAGATAGGATCGGAGTACTAGGTATAAGGACTGTGGTAGGTGGATTTTAAGCTTGAAGAGTAATCCGGCGTGCCATACCCGGTCAAAAGCTTGCGCTATGTCCAGAAATGCACCCGAGCAATACTGCTTGCTTTCTAGGGTTGAGGATATATGGTCAACAACTCGGAGTCCTTGTTGGACAGTGGAATGTTGGGAACGAAATCCGAATTGATGAGTAGGAAGGTTATAGGATTCAATTATAGGTAGGATTCGTTTCAGTAGGATCTTTTCAAAAATTTTTGAGAGGATTAGGAGTAGGCTAATTGGTCTATAGGATGCTGTATTGTTGGAAGGTTTGCCTGGTTTCAAGAAGAGGACGATGGTGGAATGTTTCCATAAAAGAGGGAAGTGGGTAGTTCGTAGGATGCAATTGTATATATATGTAAGAAATATGATGGCTTTAGATGGAAGTTGTCGAAGGATCTGTGGGGTTAGAAGGTCATATCCAGGAGATTTGCGAGGAGTGATTTTCCGTAAAAGGTATTTGACCTCAGAGGGATTAACAGCTTTAGGTGGTAAGGAGAGTGGGATAGGTATTGAGAGGGATTCTTCTACTTTTACTGTGTGGCTGGGATGGGATTCCGGATGAGGAGCGAAAGTATAGGAAAGGTGTTTGGCAAATTCCTCGGCTTTATCTTCATCAGATGCTGCCCAGGAGCCATCATCTCGTCGAAGAGGGTGGGAAATATGATGGGATTTGAGGATTTTTCTGGTGATATTCCAAAGGGAATTATCATGAGCAGAGAGTGTGGTGAGGTAGGAATTGAATGATTGGGATCTGAAGGTGGCTAATTCTTGTTTTAATTTTTTACAGTGATAATTGTAGGAGTGGCGGTCGGCTGGATGTCTGGTACGTTGCCATAATAATCTGGCACGGCGTTTTATGTGGATTAGGTCAAGGAGGTGTTGAGGTAAATTATGTTTCTTAAGGATTTTTGAGGAGTGATCAGGGGAGGAAGCAGTCCAGACTGCTTCTTGAATTTTGGTAGTGAAGGAATGTACTGCATTGTCCAGGTCTTCAGGGTTTTCAGGGTTACTCTGAGGTCAATTTTATCGGAGAGGATTTGATGAAAGAGTTTCCAGTTAACTGGGCCTCTGATGAAGGACGGAGGAGAGGGTTTAGGAATAGGAGCTAGTGATACTTGGAGTATTAATGGGCTGTGGTCTGAGGAAAGCTCGTCAAGATGGGCAACGGAATGGTTGAGAGCACCTAAACCCTTATGGATAAAGAAATCGAGGATATCGGGATTACGGTTAGGATCAGTGGGCCAGTAGGTAGGTGAGTTGGGTGGAAGAAGGGTAAAATTTTGGGAATTGAGTACAGACAGCAATGTTCGACCACGAGAATTCGTGGTTCTTGAACCCCATTGTTGATGCTTGGCGTTTAAGTCTGCACCCAAGATGAAATGATGTCCTAAGGAAATGAGGAAGGAACTAAATTGGGTATTGGAGATGGATTGGTTTGGAGGGCAACACGCTGATGCAACGGTAATAGGAAAGGAGAAGGTTTTGATTACGACTGCGGTGGATTGTAGGAAATCGTGTGTAGGCAGTGTGAGTAGGTGATGAGAGAGGGATTGGTGCACAATGACTGCAGTACCGGCATGTGCTCTACCGTCAGGCTGGTCGGTACGGTAAGTTATGTATTGCGGTAGTTTTAGGAGCTGTTTTTTAGTCAGTCGAGTTTCCGTTATTAGGGCTACATCTACGTTCTTGTCTTGTAGTAAGGCTGTTAGTTCGTGTATGTGATTTCTAACACCATTCGCATTCCAAAGGAGAACGGATATGGGTTTGATGGAAGTCATTTAAGGATTTTTTAAAGGAGGGATAAGATGAGATACTAGGTTAGTGAGAAGTGATATCAGTGGGGTAACAAGGGATTTAAATTCTGAAAGAAAGGATGTCAATAAGCTGGTTAGATCTGTAGCATTAGGCGTTGGAGGAACATATTAGATTTGATGTTGGTGAGGTTGTTGTTGATTAGGTACATTAGGTGGGATAGGATATTGAGATTGGGGTTGAGTTTGTTCTTGCGGCAGGGCCTCACATTCATTACTCGGGTCTCTACCCCCAAGTAGCTTGGCAAAAGAAACCTTAGAGTTCACAAATTTAGCGGGTCCTCTTCTTGTTTTAGGTGTATCATCAGTGTCCCTGGGTTTCATATATCTCGCTTTAAGATTTTTATAAATTTGGCAGCCTTTGTAGTTGGCTGGATGGCCTTCCAGGCAGACTGCTGGTTCTGTAATTGGTTTATTGCACTCGCCAGACTTTTGTGTTTTACCGCATTTCACGCAGCGTGGTAAGTGGTGGCAATAAGACTTGGTGTGGCCATATGCCTGGCAATTATGGCACTGGATGAACTCTCTTTTTGGGTACGGTTTTTCGACCTTTACGCTGGTGTAGAAAATCCTTTTCACATCGTATATTTTTTCGATCCCAGGCGATGGCTCTAGATCGACGAAAAATAAGGGCAATGGGATTTTATTCTTTACACCTGGTTGTTCTTTATTTTTTTTTTTAATACATTGGTTATCTGACGTATTTTGAACACTAACGCCGTTAACTCTTCTTTAATCACTTCTGTTGGGGTTGAGGAATGTAAATTTCTTATTACAACTCGTAGTGCTCTTTCCTGCCTCAACTGGTATGTGTGAAAGTCCGCATTTGTGTCTGTTAAATATTTTACTATTTTTCGGTATGCTTCAGGTGTGGCCGGTATTATTTTTGTATCATTGGTTCTGTTTAGGCATGTATAGCTACCTGGGCAGATTTTATTAAGTTGAGTACACAGCAACTAGAAATTTCTAAAATTTTTGACAAGGATAGGCGGTGGGCGTGGTTCTCTGGGTATAGGTGCATCTTCCATCTCTTCCCTGTCATTTTCAAGCATCTGGTATGGATTAGGTGTAAAAAATGGAGATTCCATTTCTTGTGAAGACGTACTTGGCAGTGGTTGAGACACAGATTCTAGAGTGTTCGCTGGAGGAGTTCTGGCGTGTGTTGATCGCTTACTGCGACGTGTTTTCTGTTTAGGCGGTGAATTATGTGAGGGGTAGAGCCAACTGAATAGGACCGCTTAGTTGACATCAGTTGCTGGTAATATCGCATATAAAAAATTTTTAAAAAAATAAGAAAAAAATAAATAAATAAAACTACGTCTGCGTGTTCTTATAATGGATGAACCGCCGACTGTGGACCAGTCAGTTACGTGGCTGGGCCACAACTGGAGTGGGGAGCCGTCAGCTGTTATGGCGATAGAGATAAAGCCTATAGACGCTCAACCACTTACTTCACTGTCTGTAATAGTACATAGTAAATAACAACACCACTCACAGTGGTGTTAGTATATTGTTGTTGTTTTGATGTCAGCCTAACTAGTTTTTTTTTTTTAAGTAAAACTGAGCACTTATTCTACTAAAAAATAGTAAAACTGTGGGACACGACGTGAAATGTGGGCATTCAAATCAAGCGCATGCGCAAAACTGATAAAAAAAAATAGGAACTATTAATTAAATGGTAATATTTGGACACCAGGCCTGGTTAGGGAAACGATTAGGAGTCAACTCCTAATAGTATCATTTTACCTCAAAATGGTGGAGGAAGCTACCTGGACCATCTCCTTTGCTTAGCTTATGTTTAACCATCTATGCATAATATAATAGTTGTTAGCTTGTTTTTCTAGTTGTCTTCTTTTAATCATTTTTTTGCACACCTGTTTACGACTTATTAAATTTACCTTGTTCTCCTATAGCATCATTTGTTTCAAATACCTTGTTAAAGAAGATGGCAACTCTACTGGTTAGAAGCCTATTTTAGATTGTTGTATGGGATATCAGAATTAGTCGCAATGCTTCTTCCCTATTATAATTCGCTGTTTCTAATGTTAGAACCAAAAAACAAAACTAAATGAGAGCAAATTACAAACTTTAAGCATGACTCAGAGTCCCCTGGGCGAGTGTAAATATTGTATATAGCTGTGAATGTATTTTATGTATTTTAATTTCATTTAGTTTCTCTCTAATTTTTTTTTTTATATATGTCAATTTTCTTATTTTACTTTCTACAACTCTTTTTCTTTTATCGTTTGTGTGTATATATTGTGTGAATGTATTAATAAAAAAAATATATATATAAGTTGTATGAGTTTATTATATATAGGTTGTATACAGTACTATTTTTACGTGGATTTTCAAAATAGTAGTTTGTAAATGGGAAAATTTTCACATAATCGTATAAATTATATTCTTATTTCTTCAACAAATATTAATTTTACCTAACATTTTTATTTTAAACCCATATATCCAACCGTATTTACTCCTATAAATGGAAATACTGTTGTATTTGCAAATACAATGTTAATAACAGTGCTGTCAAATTCATCAGCAGTGAATTTAGGAATTACATATAAGGATGATTTAAATGTTATTTATTTTAAATGATATTTACAACTGTATACAAAAAAAATACATCTAGCAAATTTGCACATTGGTATAAAGACATGGAACACATGTTGAGAAACTACCCATTGGTAGCACTCTAATAATATGTCTATATTAGAAGATCCCGTGGCCATCTTCTTTTCAGACGCCTCGGAGGGTTATCAGGAATCGAATAGGAAGCAAGGTTAGAGACAAGAGGGTTGGGATGGTTATGAAGTTTATTATGGAAGGACAGATATCTGGATTGGGCCAAATCTGATACATAAGGAACATTAAGGTCATTATGGATAATTTTATTTGTAACAAAGTAAGGAGCATTGAGGATTTTACGAAGGATTTTGGATTGCAAGGACTGTATGCGAGAGGAATTTGAAGGCTTGGTGGAGCCCCATAGCTCAACCCCGTAAGTCCAAATAGGCCTTATTATAGTCATGTAAATCAGTCTTTTATAATTGATTGAAAGGTTAGAGCGTTTGTCTAGTAAGTGTTGAAGTAGTCGGAAACGTCGAGCGGTTTCTTGTCGTTTCAGTCTGGTATGAGGATTCCAAGTTAGACGTTTGTCCAGATGGAGTCCTAGGTAACGGATTTGTTCAACAGGAATAAGTGAGGTGTTGTTAAAGGATACTGAAGGACAGGAAGTCATTGGTTTACGACGAAGGGTGAAGGTAATTTGATGGGATTTATTGGAATTTATTTTAATTCTCCATTTCTGACACCATTCTTCAAGGTTTGTGATGTGGGATTGAAGGGTTTGGGATGCAATAGATGGGTCGTTATTGACTGATAGGATACATGTGTCATCAGCATATGTGGTGATGACAGTGTTGGGATGGGTTGGGATGTCAGCTGTATAAACTGTGTAAAGGATAGGACCTAGGATACTACCTTGAGGAACACCTGCAGACTGGGAAAAACGGGATGTATATACATTGTTGTGATTTACTTTAAAGTATCTATCAGTAAGGTAGGAACGGATAATGAGGAAGTAGGTAGATGGTAGGAATTTTCGGAGTTTGTACAGCAGTGATTTAAATGTAAATAAGAATATGGTTAAATTTACTGGTGCGGTAAAGCATATTGTTATATTCACATAAAAGTATGAATAAATATTCCTTAGTACTAAACAAATAAAATTTAAAATGGTTGTATTTACAGACGTAGTAAAGAATATTGTCCTATTCACATAATCTTAAAAATAAATATTTTTATGAATTAAACAGCCTTTAAACAATCACATTGTGGGGATATTTTTCCTTTATTTACTTGATTGAGCCTCTCGGGTTGTCGTTTATATCGGGCACATCTAAAGGATACTAAGAAAAAGAAGTATTAAACAACATTTCCTTGTGTCAGGCCATACATCTCGGTTTCAAGGACTATTTTGGAAATTTTTCGTTGTCACATAAAAACAGTATGGTAAAACTCACATAGGCTGTAGCTAAAGGAAAAAGAATGGATTTTTTTGAAAAACCAGAGATCAAGAAAAAATAACGTATTATGCTGAAATGTCAATAATACTCAATTGTGAGGATATTGCGCTCTGTAAATTAGTAGCGGTTAACGGAAACACGATGTAAGGGGATGAGGTAGCACACCTAAGCAATAGTGTTATTTTCATTTTTAACCCTCATCTGACAAGCAAGAGAAGAGGACCGTAATACATTACGTGATAATTAGTTTTTATTTAATTGCTAAATTTTTATTCATTTTAAACATTGTTTTCTAAATTTTGTTTTTATTATATTATTGTTGCTATTTTTTATATTTTGTTTAGCCTTATGAAGGACCGAAAGCGGTACCAAGAAAGAATAAACAATTATATACAGGAAGGCAACGCCTTTTTATTGAATTGTATTTCTCTCCTGCAACATCAATACTCAATTAAAGAAAAAAAAAACTACAATCATAAGCACGTTATATTATCTACGCCAATGAAACAAGAAACACCAAAACTAATGAAAATATAAGAAGACATTTATTTTGCTTAGTTAGTCACTTTAAACTTAAAACTAAAATTTAAAAGTAATGATTCTTGATAACATTTTGATCCCTTTTCTTTTTTCCTTGCAACTTATGATTTTACCTTTGTAACTTCTTAAATATACCGTATAGGTTCGGGGATCTTTTATTAGGCCTTGTGGGATTAAGATATGAGAAAATGGACCTAATTAGATGAATTTTTATTTAATATGTTAACAAGTCCGTATTAGTGCAATAAATTTAATTGGCATAAACAATTAAAATTTTATTATTTTTACTCCGTTTTCAAGACGTATAAGTTGAGCCCTATTGTAAGCCATATATGTATATTATATTATTATGATAAAAAAACTAAATTTATGAATTGACAACAGCTGAATATCTTTATGGATGGCAAAACATGGCCGCTTACATCAAGGGAAGAGCAAAGTCTTAAGATTTTTAGAAATAAAGTATTGCGTCGAATATTCGGACCGAAGGGACAAGTTGACCGGAAAGTTGAGACGGTTACACTATGCCGAATTGCGTGAATTGTACTCGGTTAATATAATTGAGGTGACTACATCGTGGCGAATTAAATGAGCTTGAAAAATTGTTGGACTTATTAACAAAAGAATTCATAAAAGGTTAATATTTGCTGTGCTGACTGGTAAACGTCCGAGAGGTAGACCGAAGCGAAGGTGGGAAGATTGCGTTAAGGCCGACCTGAAGAGACTGTGTTTGGACGGCGACCGTTGGTATGAGGTGTGTAGACAGCGATTGGTGGTGTCGGGTTCGCTAAGCCTTTTATTATTTTTATACCGTTTTAATATATATATGTTAGGTTAAGGAATTATTATTTTAGTTTAGAAGATTTTAACAGAATTTAATTATAATTGTATACATAGTACTTATTTATTAATTTTTTTAGCGCTACGGTCCTACAAGAATCAGGGTCTCTCTTGCTGTTCTTGTCTATCTCAGGCGATAATTCTCTATCTCCGGATTCCCATAGGGTGGAGTATCGAACGTCCTGACGTCTAAGTGGTGAGACCGAGGAAGTAAGGCCACAATTTTCAGGTTTCCACTTATATCTCGAAAACGGTGCGTTGCAGAGAAAAATTGTTCCGTAACAAATGAAAGTTTATAAAATTAAGTTTTCACGAATTTTCAACCGTTTTCGAGCTACACGTTCGGACAAAAGTTGACAAAAAAAAAATCTTACCTCACATATTCCATCAAACTTCATTTCGTCTAAACTATTTTACTGCGAAAGAAATTCGCTGTAGTTCGTGGTAGAATTTATTAGACGTGTACAGAAAAGCCGCTTTTTCTGCCGATTAAGTTTATTTTCTTAAGAACATTGCAAATATTTTAAAAATTAATCACTCATTTAGAAAGAAAAATCAACATCGTACAGATGTTTTATTTCAAGACATTTTTCGTTATTGTTGGCATTTTATTTACATATGATGCTTGATTTTCAACATTACTTTGGTCGAATTGAACACATTGTCTACACCAGTGTTTTTATTACCTTAACCAATTATTTTTTCATGATTTATTATTCTCTGGCTGTTAAGATATAATAAAATGCCAATTATGACGAAATTAAACCAAATGCTGAATCTCAATGAACGAAAAACTAACTCAAGTCAAAGTTGTCAACCGCCATTTTGGGACTATACGTTCACTTTTTTTGTGGGACTATTTTTTTTTTATAAATAATTGTCAGAAGCACAACAATATACAATTTGTAGATATGTGGGGAGGGGGGGGGGAAGTTCACAGTAGGGGGGGGGGGGTCTGACCCAACCGTGTACCACTACTCAGGATCATCTACTAGATGTCATGGACGAACAGCCCTTGCCGTTCAAAATGGATGAAAATGTGAATCCATATAAATTTGTGACTGTAATATTAAGAAGTTATTGAGAACAATGATAACAATGAGGTTTATAATCACATGTATTTAATGTAACGTAATAGAATGAAATTACCATGAAACTTTTTGTTATCTGTAAAATAAAATATTAAAATTTTCGAGTAACATGATTTTTTTCTACTTTATTTAGTAATTGTATGTAAAGCGTGGCCACGCATATTATCAGACAAAAGTTGTGGGTTAAGAATATGATAAAAACAACTCTTTCTGAAAATGACAATATTATACTAAAAAGGTTAAAATAACTGTAACTGTAGATTGGTTAGAGATTAATTTCCATATTTATATATACTCTAATAAGGAATTTAAGTCTCTACAACTTATTTTAAATGAATTTCTTTTGCGAATAGTTCAGACGATATGAAGGAAAGTTAGATGGAAAATGTTAGTGTAGATCTGTCAGATCTGTCATCAGCCAAAGACTCCCTTCAGAACCAGATTTTAGTCAGAAAAGTAACAATTAGTGGTACGAATAATTCTTCATTGTCCTATAACGAAGTTTTCCAAAACTGGAAGAGAAGAAAAAAAGAAGAGTAGTGTATCTCTTAATATTATTAACCAGTGATCTTATCAATACTAAAAATGAGGCATAAAACATTTGTTGAAGTTGTTTATTAAGGGTTATTAAATTAATGATTTAACCTGTAAATTGTTGTATTGCATATTTAAATTTTTTTTTTGTTATTTTAAATCGGTTTACAATTTTAAGTATAAATTGTAAAGATGGGAGTGTGTAGATTTAATGCATGCTATCTGGCAGCAATGTAGCTGTTGTAAACAAAGGCAGGTTTTGGCTTGGGTGAGGTTACTCAGGAGTATTAGTCCTTTGTTCCTGATACTGTTATGTTTATGTAGTTTATGTATTTGTGGTGTAAAAGTTTTTTATCATAGCCTCATTTGTTTCCTGAAGTGATTTCCTGACATCATAGTTAGGTTAAATGTTTTTTTTTTTTTCCAAAAAATAAACTTTTTCCGTCCATCTCGGAAACGGTTGAAAATTCCGGAAGAACCTATAGAATAAAAGTTTTATGTGGTTTTATAAAATTTTATTTGTTACTAGTCAATTTTTCTCTGCGACGCTCTGTTTTCAAGATATAAGTGGAAACTTGAAAATTGTGACCTTTCCTCCCCCTCATCCTCTCCTAGACGTCAGGACGTTTGATATATTCATACTCTAAACAAGTTTCTGAAGGAATTGCTTAGGTCCCTGCTCACGCTCTCTATAACTCATTCCTTAACTGGACTGACTAAAAGGCATACAGTAGTGGATGGCACGGGCGGATCTACAGGGGGGGCTTTCGGGCTGAAGCCCCCCCAAAATAGTAAAATATAACCATGTTTTATCGAAAAAAATATTTAAAAAGTATCTCTTAAAGTATTATTGTTCGTGTGATTAATATTAAAAGGGCTTTAGGAATCACTTAAACACCATTTCATACAGGTTGTTAGTTTCTTTCTTTTTTTCTAAAGCAATTATCGTTATTTTTATGAAAAAAAAAAGCTTTCGGGCTGAAGCCCCCCCAAAATTAAATCCTGGATCCGCTAGTGGTGGATGGTTTTAATTTATTTATTATTATTTTATTTTTCATTTCTCGTTTCTATGCCGGACAAATTCAACTAACCGCGCTGACATGAAGAGTACAGTTTATAAGATACTTAATTTGAAAAATTAAAAAAAAAAATGTGACTATGTTGGCGGTTCCCAGCTTATTCCTGCTACCTTCGATGATTCCAGAGTCTCCTCAAAAATCAAACCATTGCTGAAACTATAATCGATAGTACTTTTACTTCCACCTGCCGATATTATTGCCCTAATTCCTGACATAGCTCTTGATACTTCCGAAGATGATAGCTTTAATTTATTTATTATTTTATTATGATTATTTTTTTATTTATTTTTTTTATAACTTTGTTTAAATCGTGATATTTATTGGTAATCAACTTTTGTATTGTAGCAATACTTGGCTATATTATAAAGGAAATTACTATATTATAAAACGTCCTACCTGATAATGATTGTATTAGCAAAAAAAAAAAAAAAATGATGTAAATTTTACCAATATTTATTTTTAGATTATTTTATACTTATTTATTGTATATATATTATTTTTCGGCATAATTAATTTTTTTTACTGTACATAGAGTGTGAGTGTGATCTCTTAACACTATTATAAATGTCCTTTGAGGCAAATTGTAATATTTTTAATAAACAAGTTTAAAAAAAATTGTAGTTGATATGAAATTTTAATTTTTAAAATTATACTTATTTATTTTTAATTATAATTTAGGATGAAATCTTTCTTCCACAAAGTTACCTCGGATGCTGTTTCATTTAAAGAAAAAAATAAAAAGTATAAATCCAAACCTCAGCCAAATTTTAGTGCACCGCAAAATGAAGGCATCCCCAGTAAGTAGAAACAACTATAGTAGAAACTTTTAAGACTAAATCAAAACAATATATTGAGATTATTGAATAAGGCCAAGTTTCATTTAGTATGTATATGAACTCTTGTAGCACTAATACTTGTTGCCCTTCATGAGGTAGATTGTATTATCATTCAATAAAGTATAAATAAAAAAAAAAGTATGTATATATATATAAATAAGAAATTAAATTATAGTATAGAACAAAATCATAATATGGATGTTGAGCTGTCTCTAATGCTGTTAATACAATAAGAGAAGGTCGTTAAGGTAAAGTTCGTACTAAATTGTTTTGTGTTATCACAGTTTACATATGTTATTACGTCTTGTACCTACAAATTCCAAAGGTACAAAACTCCTGACTAATATCAAGTAGGCATTTGAGGAGCACTCTGCTTCTCGAAATGAGTAGGCTAATTGATATATTTTTACTTTTTCTAAATTTATATATTGCTTATTTAAATTAAATGATTTTATTTAGTTGATTAGTTAAATTAAGTTAAATAAAGAAATTTTAAAAAAGGAAAGAAATGTCAATAGCATAATTAAAGTATTGAATAAATAAACAGGACATAGATAGTTGAGTAAAGACTACCAAGTTGGGGTGACAAAAGTTTATAAAATTCAATTTTTGTGGTTGCCTCAGGTCCCTCGCACTTGATGAGTTACCTAGAAAACGCTGTAAACAAAAAAGATAAAATATGCCAAATAGCGATTACTATGTTTTCAATTTTAAAAAGCAATTCTATATATGACAGTTATTAAATTATAATATATTACAGTTCTTTGAAAAATTCTTAAGTAGCAACATTGTTGGGATTTTGAAGAGACATAGCTAATGCAGCACTATCAATCAAGGTTACGGTTACACTGCACATAGTCTGTTGAATATTTCTTGTTGTAACTCAATGAAATGTTAGCTGAAACAGATGTCCTACACAAAAACACAAAAATTACTTAACCTAACTGATAATCTTACAACTACTGACAAATCTCTATGGACGACCACAAAAAAGATACTAAAGTTTAAAGACTTTAACCATCCACTATTAACTGAATCCCAAACCTGGTCCAAATCCGATGAAGAAAAATCTCAACTATTCGGTCAATACCTCTTCCAAACCTTTAATCCACATCCTGATATCCTTAATCCAACCCACCTTGAGTTTATTGAAGCAGAATTGGATATCCCACTCCAATTGACTCCTCCACCTAAAGCATTTCATCCTTCAGAAATATCCTATATCATTCATAGATTATCTTCCCGCAAAGCTCCTGGCCATGACCTAATTACATCCCAGATCCTAAAACTGGTTCCTAAAAAAGCCATACTATTCCTAACCTATATATATTTATGCTGTACTCCGAACCACATATTTTCCTGACCCTTGGAAACTATCCATTGTCAAAATGATACCTAAACCCATGAAGCCGCCAGAAAACCCATCCTCTTACCTATCTCTCTTTTACCCATTATGGGCAAAATCCTGGAAAAACTCATCTTGAAACGCCTGTATCCCATCCTAGACTCTAAACACATTATCCCAGATCACCAATTTGGATTCCGCACATAGCACTCAACTATTCAGCAGTGCCATCGTGTGGTTGATGTAGTCTCCTCTGCATTGGAGCGCGGAATGTACTGCACGGGAGTCTTTCTCGACGTTGGACAGGCGTTTGATAGAGTCTGGAATCGTGGACTGATGTACAAACTCCGTAAATTCCTACCACCTACATACTTCCTCATTATCCGTTCCCACCTTACTAACAGATTCTTCAAAGTAAATCATAACAATGCTTTTTCATCTCTTTTTTCTCAGTTTGCTGGTGTTCCTCAAGGTAGTATCCTAGGTTCTATCCTTTATACAGATTATACAGCTGACATCCCAACCCATTCCAACATTGTCATCACCACCTATGCCGATGACACATGTATCCTATCAGTTAATAGCGATCCATCTATTGCATCCCAAACTCTTCAATCACACATCACAAGTCTTGAAAAATGGTGTCAAAACTGAAGGATTAAAATAAATTCCAATAAATCCCATCAAATTACCTTTACTCTTCGTCGTAAACCTATGACTTCCTGTCCTACAGTATCCTTTAACAATACCCCACTTATCCCTGTTGAACAAATCCGATACCTAGGACTCCACCTTGACAAACGACTCACTTGGAACCCCATCATACCAGACTGAAACGATTAGAAACCGCCCGACGTTTTCGACTACTCCAGCACTTACTAGACAAACGCTCTAAACTGCCAACTATTTACAAAAGACTCATATATATTACTATAATAAGGCCTATTTGGACTTACGGGATCGAGCTTTAGGGCTCTACTAAACCATCAAATTCCTCTCGTATCCAATCCCTACAATCCAAAATCCTTCGTAAAATCCTTAATGCTCCCTACTTTGTCACAAATAAAATCATCCATAATGACCTTAATGTACCATATGTTTCCGATTTAGCTCAATCCAGATACCTGTCCTTTCATAATAAACTTCTGAACCATCCGAACCCTCTTGTTTCCAACCTTGCTTCCTCTTCTATTCCCGATAACCCTCCGAGACGTGTGAAAAGAAGATGGCCTCGGGACCTTCTAATATAGAAATATAATTGGAGTGCTACCAATGGGTAGTTTTTCTTCATGTTGTACATGCCACTCTTTTCCATCAAAACTATTTTTATTTTACTTTTTGTGATTTTCCTTCTTCATTTTCGTTTTAAAAAGCTGTGATTTGACTAAATGTTCTTTTTTTATGATTTCTTGTAATCAAAAACATCATTAAATTTTATATCATAAATTAATTCTTTATATTTATGATATAAAATTTAATGATGTTTTTGATATATATATATAGTGAGTTCCAAGTCAGTCATTTGTCTATATAGCACTTCACATCTCAGACATTGTTCGGTATCTTGGCTTCTTTTTAGACAAATGACTGACTTGGAACCCACACACCAGACTTAAAAGACAAGAACTAAACTGACGATTCGGCCAGTTATACAGATTATTAAACAGAACATCTCATCTTACAATTGAAAGCAAATTATTAATCTACAAGACCGTACTGAAACCTATCTGGGCGTATGGACTTGAACTGTGGGGGACAGCTAAGTATTCAACCAAAGACAGTGAATCTAAAAACTGACAAACATAACTTTTCTTTAGCCTACTCCCAAATTCTGAATTTATTAAAACATTCATAGTTATATTCCTTTACTTTTTTTTGCTGACAACTTCCTTATATATATATATATATTACATATATATATATATATATTATATATATATATATGTATATATATATATATATATATATATATATGTATATATATATATATATATTATATATATATATATGTATATATTTATATGTGTGTGTGTATGTGTATGCGTGTATATATATATATATATATATATATATATATATATTTGTATTTCAATTATTCTCCCTTATTACTCAACAATTATTTTTCTTTTGAATTTTTCATCCACTTTCTATTAACTTCCGTTCAATTTTCCATAATATTTCTGAGTAATATATCTCTCGTACCTATTTACGCTTCCGGTGCTTTAGTTCAAACTTCGTCGGATAACCGTTAGAGATGAAGCCACCTACACATCTCTTCTCTCTCCCCCTCCCTTGCAACGACTTTTATTCTCCCTGCAACACTTAAGGAGACAGGTAGTACTTCTTTTATTTATTTCTTATTTCAGCTTTCTCAATTTCTTCCCTCCTTCCTTTCATTCCTTTTCTCTGTTTTTAACTCTTTATTACATTATACATTGTCTGTACATCTTGATAGACTTTACAATATCTCAATTTTCTATCTAACTACTCCATTCTCAATGTCTTAATTTTACTATTTATTTTCATTTCTTATATAACTTCATATTTCTTTTTTATGTTTTACATTTTATTCTAAGATTCCCATTGTAACACTTATGTCACCCTTTTTGATTATGCCTACTTCATCATTCCACACTTTGTAACGGTTATTATTATTTATCTCTTAGTTCTTAGTCATTATTCTAACAATTTCATTTTACTTTATATTTATTTATTTTATTTTTTTTTTTTTTTACCATCACTACTTATGTTTCTCATACCTTGTTATCTGGTTATTTTCTTAGCCCTGATGAAGGCCTGAACTTCAGGTCGAAACGTCGGCATATGTAAAAATAAATATTATCATTTATTTTTGCCTTCTTTTTTGACTGACCACCCTAACTATTCTTCTCTTCATTATCCGCGACAGTCAACCATTTGCCAATTATGTTTCTGTTTAATAAAAAATTCTATTCATTAAAATTTATAATATCGAGGAAAAAGCTTTATTGTACACTTATATTTTTTATTCCATGCTTTAATTCATTTAAATGATCCAAGCATGGAATATGTATATAAGGGTAAAAAAAAAAAGGTTTTCCTCGATATTATAAATTTTATTGTTAATATATAACCTTGACAAATTTTAAAGATTCAATGAAAAAATAAAAATTTACTACAATATAGTTGATAAAAACAATTATTACTTTAACAAGTTTAAAGTTTCTGAGCTATTCAAAACTGAAATAAAGCAAAAAATCTTTAAAGTAGATTTAATACTAAATGTTTAGAACACTATATCTTTGCACCACATAGTCCAATTTTGATGATTTCTTTTTTTTTCATTTTTTAGGGAATTTAGTAAGCTTTCAAACACTCCATATGCATAATGGGCCAACAATTGCGTCCTTTCCGAGTTATTCCCCAATTATGACTCCATTTGTAACGTCTCGATTCGTTGAGACGGCATCGTCATACGGTTTGAAACCTCCCACTTTTACATTCACTTCTATTTAAGTCCAGGTATAAAATTATGAATCAAAATTACGATTCGCGCACTCTACGTGATATTCCCTTTATATTGATACCTCATTCGTCAAAATCCATCTCTCCAGAGAGCCAAAAAAGGGATATATATTTGAGAAATAATATATGTAACTTTCTACAGATTTTGATGTTTTCTATGAAACTAATATTTAGTTAAAATGGTATTTTCATGAAATTTAATATCTTTCATTTTTTCCAATAGCCAATGGAAGTAATATTAGGATTGAAAACTGCCCTAATTTTCATTTTGGCAATACCATTACTTTGATTACTACAAATGTAATCAATAAAGAAGAACAAGTGCTAAGTCCAGAAAAAAAAGGTCATGATTCTGCTCAAGTCATTCCAAAGAAAGTTAAAGGTAAATTGTTTAATGCTTTATCTTGAAATATTTATTATGATGAAATATTTTGAATAGTAAAAAATCAATGCCGGTATTTAATTAAATAACAATATTATCTACAAACTTATATATGCAGTAATTCATGTTTTAGAAATAATATCCTTATCTTTCTATTTTATTTTATTTTTCACCCTATCCTGCTTATGAGCCAATATCGATGTTTACAGCAGTCATTCATGTCTACTGCTGTAAGTGAGCCATCCACAATTAAATATTTTGCTGTTCACACAGTCCAAGCTTTTTATTCTTTAGATTGGCTATCATCCTATTCTGCCCCTCCTCTGTTCGGCAGTCTCTCTGATTCAATTCCTTCTGTCTGTCCCTATCTTTTTATCAGGGTGCCCACTTTATTGAAAATATTCCCATTTTAGGAAAATTCTAAAGTTAGGAGGAGAAAAAAAGGAAAAAAAAAATTAATGAAAGCCTAATCAAAGAACATTTTAACCTATTTTTACATAATATAAATAAAACAGACACAAAACAAGTTTTTACTTAAAATATTACGTATTATTTTGTATGGATTTGGGCAGAAGGGATTAAGTAAGTTCTGAGGGGAATTAAAGGGAAAATCTGACCTACCAAAAGAAAATTATAGTGGAAACGCTACTCTGTTTTTTATGTATGTTAACCTTCTTCTTTTTTTCCCTTCTTAATTTATTTCAGGGTGGAAAGGCCTCAATCTATTTATACCAGTTGCATTCATTTCCCTGCATCTTCATATCTCCTAGGCCTTAGCCAGCTTTTATCTCCCAGTGATTTTGTCCATCCATGGTTCTCAAAGTTGACCCTTTGACCTCTTTCCTGTGGATCTTACAAGGAGAGGTTACAGACGTGGGGTCACTCATTCTAATGAAACTTTTTTTATAATGTAATGTAAGAGTTATGTCCATGTGGATTGATCAGTATGCTGTATGTTAAGTGCACTATAGACTATAATTTGAAATATGTCAAAAGAACAATGCCATCTATTAGTGATCAGAGCAGCGCCATCGATTGCTGATCAGAGTTGGTGAATATGACCATCTATTGGCGAAAATGAGCAACCAGAGCCCTACCTGGAGGTCAAGGTACAATATATCAGTGCCAATCTTCCTAAAAAATGGTATCCATGACGCAGCATATCCAGAAATATGACTAGCTAGACTCAAGCATCAAGAAGTGCCCAGTGAGAGGCAGCACGGATCTCAGCAGATCACATTCTCTACCCATAAGTACAAGCAGAAGCTAGTCCCTCGATGGGAGAATTCAATACCTATGTATATTACTCCAGCAGCCAGCATCTAATTGGGCCTATTTAATGAGTACTTTTTCTCATTAAAAATCCATAGAGAATTCAGTACCACAGCGAACTTGAAAGGAGCTGTTAGAGAGGTAGGGACGGAGTATTAGATATAACGACTCTGGTTGATGGAATTTATGATTAAAGAGCACTCCAGCAGGCCATACCCGGTCAAAAGCCTGTGCTATGTCCAGAAATGCACCCGAACAGTATCGCTTCATTTCTTGGGCTGAGGATATATGGTAGAAAACTTGGAGTCCTTGTTGGACAGTGGAATGTTGGAAACGAAATCCGAATTGATGGGTAGGAATTTTAGTAGGATTTTTTCAACAATTTTTGATAGGATTGGGAATAGGCTAATTGCTCTATAGAATAAGTTATTGTTGGCAGGTTTGCCTGGTTTCAGAACGATGGTGAAATGTTTCCATAATGGAGGAAAGTGGGTAGTTCTTAAGATGCAATTATAAATATATGTAAGGAATATGATAGCTTTGGGTGGAAGTTGTCGAAGGATCTGTGGGGTTAGGAGGTCGTACCCAGGAGATTTACGGAGAGGAAGTTTTTGAAAGTGATGTTTGACCTCAGATGGATTAACTGCTTTAGGTGGCAAGGAGAGTGGAATCGGCGAAGAGAGGAATTCTATTTTTGCGGTATGGGTTGGATAGGATTCTGGATGAGGAGTGAATGTACTGAAGAGGTGTCTGGCGAATTCCTCAGCTTTGTCTTCATCAAACGCTGCCCAGGAGAAAAATATAATGGGATTTTAGGATTTTTTTGGTGGTTTTCAGAGGGAATTGTTGTGAACAGAGAGAGAAGTAAGGTAGGTATCAAAGGATTGGGATCTGAAGGATGATAATTCGAGCTTTAGTAGTTTACAATAATAATTGTAGGAGCGACGATCGATGGGGTGTTTGGTACATTGCCATAATGATCTGGCACGGCGTTTAGTGTGGATTAGATCTATCATGTGTTGGGGGTAAACCATTTTTCTTAGGGAATCTTGAGAAATGATTTGGTGAGGAAGTTGTCCATACTGCTTGTTGAATGGTGGTGGTGAAGGTATTTTACGGCATTCTCAAGGTCTTGTGGTGTTTTCAAGGTTAATCTGAGGTCAATTTTATTGGAAATGATTTTATGAAAGAGTTTCCAGTTAACTGGACCTCTGATGAAGGACGGTCGAGAGGATTTAGGAATAGGAGCTAGAGATAATTGTAGTACTAATGGACTATGATCTGAGGAAAGTTCGTCAAGTCGGGTAAGGGAATGATTGAGGTGACCTAAACCACTTTGGATAAGAAAATCTAGGATATCAGGATTGCGGTTAAGATCAGTTGGCCAGTAGGTAGGTGAGATGGGAGGAAGAAGGTTGAAACTTTGAGGATTGAGTCCAGACAGCAACGATCTACCACGAGAATTCGTGGTTCTTGAATCCCATTCTTGATGCTTGGCGTTCAAGTCTGCACCCAGGATGAAGTGATGTCCTAAGGAGTTAAGGAAAGAACTGAGCTGGTCATTGGATATGGATCTGTTAGGAGGGCAATACGCTGATGCAAGAGTGACTAGAAAGGAAAAGGTTTTGATTAAAATGTCGGTGGATTGCAGGTCTTGATTAGATAATGGGAGTAGGTGATGGGACAGCGATTGGTGTACAATGACAGAAATGCCGGCATGTGCTCTACCATCAGGATGGTGAGTAAGATATGTCAAGTATTGCGGTACTTTAAAGAGTTGTTTAGTGGTTAGTCGAGTTTCAATAATTTCAATCAATGTTCTTGTCAAGTAGTAAAGTAGATAGTTCGTCTGTATAATTGTTAACACCATTCGCATTCAAAAGAAGAATGGATATGGGTTTTGGGATGTGAGTCATTTAAGGATTTTTTAAATGAGGGATAAGGTGAGATACGAGATTTGTGAGGAGTGATATGAGTGGAGTAACAAGGGATTTGAAATCGGTGAGGAAAGATGCTAACAAACTTGTGAGATCTGTTGCATTTGAAGGAGGAGGAATATGATGAATTCTTTGTTGATAGTTCGGTATATTAGGATGAAGAGGAGTTTGAGGTTGGGGTTGAGGTTGTTGTTGCAGCAGGGCTTGACATTTATCGGTTGAATTCTTACCTCTAAGTAGTTGGAGGAATGATACATCATTGTTTACAGTTCTAGAAGGCTCTCTCTCTCTCTTCTTGTTCTTCCTGATTTATCTTGAATCCGATTTTTCTGGTGTCTGGTTTTGAGATTCTTGTAAATTTGGCAGCCTTTGTAATTGGCTGGGTGTTCCTCCAAGCATAAGGCACACACTGCAGGATCTTGTATAGAGTTGGTGCACTCTACAGATTTGTGCTGTTCGCCGCATTTCTTTCTGTCAATGGTAGTGGGATTTTATTTCGTAACCCTTGCTGCTCCTTGTCCTACTTTAAAACATTGGTTACCTGGCGTACATTGAAACCAAGCGTCGTTAGTTCTTCTTTAATCACTTCAGTTGGGATTGAGGAGTGAAAATTTCTTATCACTACTCGTAACGCTTTCTCCTACCTCAGCTGGTATGCGTGAAAATTCGCATTTGTTTTTGATAAGTACTTCACTATTTTTCGGTAAGCTTCAGCAGAATCTATTGTTATTGGTCCTGTTAATTCTTGAATAACTGCTAAAGAAGATTTTATTTAGTTGGGTGCAGAACAACTGGAAATGTTTGATATCTTTACAAATATCGGAGGGGGCCTTGGTTCTCTGGGTATTGCTGCAGACTCCATTACTTCTCGGTCATTTCGAAGCATTTGGCAGGGATTTGGAGTAAAGAAAGAAGATTCTTCGATCATTTCTTGCGAAGACGTAATTGGTTGGGGCTCAGGTTCTGGCTCTGAAGTGTTAACTTTGGTCACTGGAGGTATTTCTCGTTGGCAGCGATGAGTTCTTTGTTTGTCTGGTGGACCATGAGGTGTACTAACGCCGTCTGACCGAGTCCTCTTGGGAAGCTTACTGGCTATCATTTGCTGATAATACCGCATATCATAAGAGAAAAAGGAAAAGAAAAAAAAATTAAAAATAACAAAAAAGACGTCAACAGTAAATATCAACTGCTCTGACGTGCACATGAACTGTATTAAGTGAATAATCAGAAAGATTCCGGTAAAAAATAGGCAAACAAATTTCTCTCTTATGATATGTGGTATAATCAGCTAGTGGTGACCAGTAACTTGCCCAAGAGGACTCGGTCAGACAGCGTTAGTACACCTCGTGGTTCAGCAGCCAAACAAAGAACTTACCAGTCTTAGAAGTCCGCTGCGGCACTGAACTCTCCAGGCATTATCCAATTGAGGCTGGTGTTCCACAAGGCAGTGTCTTGGGCCCAGTTCTCTACATCCTTTTCACCGCTGACATCCATTCAAGTCCTAATACCTTCCTAGCAACATTTGCTGATGATACTTCCATTCTATCCTCCCACTCAGATCCTCTAATAACATCCCGAAACCTGCAAAGACACCTCTCTTTCATTGAACAGTGGTGCAACAACTGGCGCATCAAAATTAATGAATCAAAATGCAAACATGTAACTTTCACTCTTCGACGCACGATCCTGCCCGCCAATCCTTTTTAATTCAATTCCTCTTCCCTACTCAGACACAGTCCGATACTTGGCTTCCTTCTAGACAAAATACTAACTTGGAACCCACATACGAGACTTAAAAGACAAGAGCTGAACCGACGATTTGGTCAGCTATATAGACTACTAAACAGAACATCTCATCTCTCAACAGAAAAAAAATTATTAATCTACAAGACCATACTGAAACCTATCTGGACCTACGGACTTGAACTGTGGGGGGCAACTAAATTATCGAATATCAAACGCATCCAATCCTTCCATTCCTAAGTACTTCGAACAATAGTCAATGCTCCATATTATGTCACGAACAAGACCCTACACCATGACCTTTACATCCCATATGTCTATGACTTTATCCCATCCAGATTCTCCAACTTTCACCAGAACCTTATTCATCATCCCAATCCTCCAGCGCAATCCCTATCCAGTTCCGAGCATCCATACCATCCCCCTCGAAGGTTGAAACGGCAGTGGCCTCGAGATCTTTTGTAAATATGCCTTTGGAGTCCTGGCAATGGCCATCTTCTCCACTCATGTCCTGAGCGTTTGTGGCTCTAGTGCCCTCTTTCAGTCTCCACTGGCTTCAAATACTAGTGATGCGGCTGGAAAAGTGGCACTGGGATCTTCCGGAGTCTTGCTTTGCCTTCCACATGTGGGGGAAAAAGCCTGGCTCGGAGATTCTTGGGCGAATGTATATATTGTATATAGTTTTGATTGTGTTTAGAAGTTTTTATTTTATTTTATTTGTTTATTTATTTTTTTAAATTTTTATTTACTTCTTATATTTATATTTATTTATTTATTATTTGTATATATTGTATGAATGAGAACTGTTAGCCCTAATGCTTATAGGCCTCCAGCAGTGGCTGATTGTATTATTATTCAATAAATAGATTTAGAAAAAATAAAATAAAATAAAATAAAAAGCAACTGAAAAAGCAACTGAGTGAAAGTAGTGGAGCAGCTTATCAATCTACACCTTAATCCCGGCAGCCGCCACCCAAACAAACAGCTGTATTCTCATTGTTTTATTTAACTCTCCTTATTTAAATAGCGCTATTTTAAAGAGATAGTAATTTCGTTAAAATGGTTAATTTTAAAACATGCAGTAATTCGGTGGCACGAGAAGAGAAGAACAAATTAGCCTTTACAGTATGTACAAAAATATTTCATGCTAAATGCATCACCATTGATAGTGACTCGCAAGGCCTAAAAGAAATTAACAAAAAATGGATATGCCCCAATTGCGCCTCTGAGGCTACAATGATTGACCTATTGGAGGCCCTGACCGAGGAAGTTTGGGATATGAAGACCAAGCTTCAGGGCATCGACGAGTTAAGGAAAATAAATGACACCCTCAACAAACAGTCGGAACTGTCTTTTGTAAATATGGAAAGGCTGTTAAAAATAGAAACACTGCTGGAAGAGCAGAAAAACCACGTCGAAGAATTGTCTATAGAAAATAATGCCTTAAAGAAAAAATATCGGAGCTGGAAGCTCGTTTAAATTATACTGAGCAATATCAGTTAAAAATAGAATTGAAATTCGAGGAATTCCAGAAAAGCCGGGTGAGACTGTGACTGGGACTAGACGATCTGGATCACGCAGTGAGTCTCAAACCAAAGCAGGAAGAGACTCCAGGCCCTATCATTGCTCGCTTTGTTAGTCAAACAACAAGAGATGAAATGTTGCAGCAGAGAAGAACGAAAAGAGACTTCTCTATACGCCATCTGGGCTGGAGGGACAACGATTCGCACCGGGTTTACGTGAGCTAAGCATAAACATGCATAAAATGATCCCCACCAATAAACATCTCTACTGGTTAGCGTGACAAAAAAAGATGACGGCAAAGATAAAATACCTGTGGTTCAGTGGTGGTAAAATTTGATGCAGACAGTCAGACGGATATCCGGCGGTAGTTGCAGGGAAACCTAGCGACTTGGACGTTTTTATTTGAACTTCGTATGTAAGTCTCCCAAAATTTTTATCAATTTTATTCTTTCCCATCAAAAATATTTAATTTTTAATTTTTGTGAGTTATCTTTTTCATTTTCGTTCTAAAGAGCTGGAATTTCATTTGAATGAATGTTTTTTTTTTTTTATTGTAAGTTTTAGTTATTGTAACCAAAGCCATCTTTATATTTTTTCTCATCATAAATTAATTCTTTATATTTATTTTTATTCGAATCTATATGATTTTAAATCTTTCTTTTCTAAGTTTATGTTATGTTTATATTTTCTTTTCTGTTGCAAAAATGAATATTTTGGTAAAACACTGTTATATCCTACTCTCCTTCCTCGATCCTTTTCCGCGTAACTCTCCTTCCTAACATCTCAGTTATGACAAATATCCTAAACTCCTGTCACGTCAATGCACAATCTCTTAATGCCCACTTTGATGAATTCCAAAAATATTTCCTAGGTAATTTTTATCACGTAATAGCAGTATCTGAAACCTGGCTAAAATCCTTCATCCCTTCCTTCCGAATTTCCCTACCCAATTACTCTTTCCTACGTCATGATAGATCAGATCGCATGGGAGGTGGTGTCGGACTGTATGCACGTGATAGTCTTAAGGCCAAAATCCTTTTATAGTCTCCCTCTCATGACTTCCCTCACATTGAATATATGTTTGTTGAAATTTCCTCTGTTTCCTCTCCTTTATTATATGTTGTAGTCTACCGCCCTCCTCGTGTACCATTCGACCATCTTTTTGAATCGTCCCTTGTCAATCTTGTTTCCAACTACTCCAATGTCATCATCTCCGGCGATTTTAATGTAAATATCCTCTCAGAATGCTCTTAGAAAAATACTTCCTCCCCAAACTAATATTTTCTCTTAATCTATATCATGTCCCTTATTTTCCCACTCATCACACGCAGTTCTCTGACACCTGGTTAGACCTCAACATCTCTGACTTATCCCTTAAAATCCTTTCCTCCTCTCAACACCCCGTATCCTTTCTATCATCACACGACCTGATCCAAATTTCGTACGACCTATCCGTGAAATGATTAACTCCCAAAATAGTGTCATATCGCAATTTAATCCTCCTTTCATATGAATCCCTTCAACCTGACCTTGATTCTGTCCAATGGTATACCATATTTTCCTATACCTCCATTGAACCTATGAGATCCACCCTTACCTCAAACCTACACCGTTCCACTGCTCTTTGGCTGACTCCTGGAATAAAGTGAATGATAAAGAGAAGGCATACAGCAAGACGCAAATACCGTCAAACCCGTTTACCTGCTGATTATGCGTCTTTCAAACAACTCCGCAATGCAACCCAATCCACAATCCGACTTTCTAAATTCAACTACTTCCGTAATGCCCTTTCCAAAACCGTTTCGATTTTGAGAATTTTAATTTGGAAAAATTAAAAAATCCATCAATTAGAAACCAATTCGAACTTGATGTTAAGAATAGGTTTGAAGCATTAGAGCTCCCTGACGAGGCCCACGAGGATATTGACAAGTTATGGGAGATCAGGGATAATATTAAAGTGGTCGGTAACTCGTGTCTAGAAAAAAAGGAAAATAAGAATAACAAACCGTGGTTTGATGAAGATTGCTTAAAAATGTGCGAAAAACGAAAAGCCGCTAAATTAAAAGCTCTAAATAATCCTAGCGAAGACAATCTGGGATACTTCCGAACCTCAAAGAACGAAACGACAAAATTGCTCAAAAATAAAAAAAAGGGAATATCTTAAAAATAAAATAATTGAAATAGAAACTAATAGAATCGAAAATAACGTAAGAGACATGTACAAAGGTATAAACAGATCACGTAAATGTGTAGGGTCCGTAACATCTGGAATTAGGGATGATAATAACAATATTCTGACCAATCCGGTTGACGCATTGAATAAATTTAAGGACCACTTTGACAATATTTTAAATACGGGAAATTATGATCTGTGTTCTCCTTCTGAGTACCAGAATGCTGAACCGTTGATAGAAGGACCGAGTAAAGAGGAAGTTGAATTAGCTATCGGAAAATTAAAATCTTATAAAGCAGCGGGAACCGACAATATTCCCACTGAACTAATTAAGGCATGCGGGGAAGCTGGAGTTTCTAAAATACATCGGTTGGTTAAAAAGATCTGGGTGAATGAGAAATTACCTGAAGAATAGAAAGAATCTATTCTTATTCCGATTCACAAAAAGGGTCCGAGGACAGATTGTAATAACTATCGAGGAATTTCACTCCTTCCGGTATGTTATAAATGCCTCGTTTATGACATAATAAGGGGCATTGACTATTGTTCTGAGTACTTTGGACTGGAAGGATTGGATGCGTTTGATATTCGAATGTTTAGCAGTTCCCCACAGTTCAAGTCCGTAGGTCCAGATAGGTTTCAGTATGGTCTTGTAGATTAAAAGTTCATTTTCAATCGAAAGATGAGATGTCCTACTTAGTAATCTATACAGCTGGCCATATCGTCGGTTAAGTTCTTGCCTTTTAAGTCGGGTATGTGGGTTCCAAGTTAGTCTTTTGTCAAGAAGGAAGCCAAGGTAACGGACTGTGTCTGAGTAGGGAAGTGGAATTGAATTAAAAAGGATTGGCGGACAGGATCTGCGTCGCAGGGTGAAAGTGATATGTTTGCATTTTGATTCATTGATTTTGATGCGCCAGTTGTTGCACCACTGCTCAATCAAGGAGAGGTGAGATTGTAGGTTTAGAGATGCTATTTGAGGAACTGAGTGGGAGGATAGAATGGCAGTATCATCAGCAAATGTAGCTAGAAATGTATGGGGATTTGAAGGGATATCGGAAGTGAAGAGGATGTAGAGAACTGGGCCCAAGACACTGCCTTGTGGAACACCAGCCTCAACTGGATAGTAAGTGGAGAATTCGGTGTCACAACGGACTTGAAAGGAACGATTTGAGAGGTAGGATTTGAGGACTAGGTATAAGGATTGGGGTAAATAGGTTTTGAGCTTGAAAAGCAAGCCATCGTGCCACACCCGGTCGAAAGCTTGCGCTATGTCCAGAAAGGCACCAGTGCAATAATGCTTGTTTTCAAGTGCAGAGGATATATGGTCCACAACACGAAGGCCTTGTTGGACAGTGGAATGTCTTGAGCGGAATCCAAACTGATGAGAAGGGATGTTGTGGGATTCGATTATGGGTAGGATGCGTTTGAGAAGGATTTTCTCAAAGATTTTTGAGAGGATTGGGAGTAAACTTATCGGTCTATAGGATGATGTGTTATTAACAGGTTTACCTGGTTTTGGAAACAGGATGATTATGGAGTGTTTCCACACCAAAGGAAAGTTGGTGGTACGAAGGATGCAGTTGTATAGATATGTAAGGAATGTGATTGCTTTTTTGGGAAGTTGTCTGAGGATTTGTAAAGTGAGGAGATCATATCCAGGGAATTTCGGGGTTTTAATTTGTTTATAAGGAATTTGAGGGGTTAACAGGTTTTGGAGGTAGAGAGAGAGGAATTGGTGAAGAGAGGAATTCTTCAACTTCAGCAGTGTGGCTGGGATGGAGTTCGGGATGAGGGGTGAATGTGTAGGATAGATGTTTAGCAAACTCTTCTGCTCTATTCGCATCTGACGAAGCCCAGGAACCATCATCACGGCGAAGTGGATGGGAAATGGACTGGAATTTAAGGATTTTTTTGGTTACATTCCAGAGGGAGTTATCACTAGCGGATAATGAGGAGAGGTAGGAATTGTAGGATTGGGTTCTAAAGGTATCCAGTTTCTTTTTTACCTGTTTGGAATAATAATTATACGATATCCGGTCATCAGGATGCCTGGTTCTTTGCCAAAGGGTCCTAGAGCATCGTTTGCTATGGATAAGGTCCAGTAGGTCTTGAGGTAAAGGATTTATGTTATGGTATTTTTTGGGACGATCAGGTGAGGATGCAGTCCAACCTGCTTGCTGGATCAGGGTAGTGAAGGAATGCACTGCATCGTCGAGGTCTTCAGGTGTTTTAAGGAAACTGTGAGGTCTATATTATCTTCCAGTATTTGACGGAAAAGGTTCCAGTTAACTGGCCCCCTGATAAATGAAGGTGGGGATGATTTGGGAATGGGAGATGTGGAAACGGTTAGGACTAGAGGACTATGGTCTGAGGAAAGATCATCAAACCTTGAAATGGTACAGAGTAGTGATCCTAGACCTTTGTGTAGGAAAAAGTCTAGAAGGTCGGGATTGCGGTTGGGATCTGTTGGCCAGTATGTGGGAGTATTAGGTGAAAGGATGTTGCTGCGATGGGAATTAAGTGCAGATAGCAATGTTCGCCCTCGGGAATTTGTGGATCTGGCTCCCCATTGCTGGTGTTTTGCATTTAGATCTGCACCTAGGAGGAAGTGGTGTCCTAAGGAATTCAGGAAGGAAATTATTTGGGATTCGGAAATGGGTGTTTTAGGCGGGGAATATGCCGCAACTAGTGTTATTGGGTAAAGGGGTGTTTGGATTATTACGGCTGTGGGTTGTAGGAAAATATGGCTTGGTAAGGGAAACAAATGATGGGAAACGGATCTATGGATAATTATGGCAGTGCCACCATGTGCTGTTCCATCAGGATGGTCGGTTCGATAAATATTGTAGCCGGGAACGTTGATTTGTCGTTTGTTGGTTAGTCGAGTTTCCGTTATTAGTGCTATGTCGATGTTTTTGCCATGTAATAAGATTGTCAGTTCGTTGATGTGGTTCCGAATACCATTCGCATTCCAAAGGAGAATGGAGAGGAATTTGGTTGAGGACATTTATGGATTTCTTGGAAGTGGAATGAGGTTGGATATAACATTGGTAAGTAGCGAAATAAGAGGGGTAATGAGAGATCTAAATTCGGAAAGGAAAGATGTCAGTAGGCTTGTGAGTTCAGTGGAATTGGAAGGAGGAGGAATGAATGTATGGGTATTTAACCTACGTTCGGGGATGGAGGGATATGGGTCTTGAGGTTGATGTGTGAATTCTTGAGGTTTAGGTTCTTGTGGCAGGGCCTGAGATTGAGTGTTTACAGTGTCTCCTTTGAACATCTGAGCATAGGACACTCTTCCGTTCACTGTTCTAGAGGGTTGTCTTGGTGGCCTGGATGTCCCTTCTTCTCTAGGCGTTGCGTACATTCGTGTTTTTAAATTTTTGTATGTTTGACAACCCTTGTAGTTGGCTGGGTGTCCTTGGTGGCATAAAGCGCATACTGCAGGTGAAGTTCTTGACTTCCTACAGTCCTCTGTTTTGTGTTGCTCACCACACCTCACACATCTAGGAATGTGATGTCAATACCGTTTCGTATGGCCATAAGCCTGGCAGTTATGGCATTGAACGATGTTGCGCTTGCTGTAGGGCTTTTCTACAACAACGCTTGTATAATAAAGGCGTGTGACCTTGTAGATGTTTTCGACATCGGTGTTCGGTCAAGGTCAACGAAGAATAGTGGAAGAGGTATTTTATTTTTTATTCCAGGCTGTTCTCTATCCTCCTTGAATATGTTCACTATCTGGCGAACATGGAATCCCATACCCATGAGCTCTTCTTTTATAGCATCTGTTGGCGTAGATGGGTGCAGTCTTCTGATAACGACCCTGAGCGCCCTCTCTTGACGCAGTTGATACGTGTGGTAATCAGCCTTGGTGTCAGATAAATATTTTATAATTTTTCTGTAAGTTTCTGGAGTGTCGGGCATTAATTTAGTGTCATTGGTGCGGCTTTGGCATAAATATTTTCCTGAACCTACTAGATTATTCAATTGATGACACATCAATTGAAAATTTTTAATATTTCTAACAAATATTGGTGGGGGTTTGGGTTCTCTGGGGGTGGATGCTGCTTCCATTTGTTCGTTATTTATATTTGAAAGCACTTCAAATGGATTCGAAGTGAAAAACGGCGATTCTTCACCCATAGCTTGAGTTGTCTCATAATTGTTGGGTTGTTGTGAGGAGCCAGGTTGGGGTTCCACTTTTTCTATGGAGCTCCCTGGTGTGGCTGGTGGAGTGTTTCTTTTCGAATGCCTTGTCTTTTTTTTAATGGGAGAACTCATTGTAGTATCGAGGCTCCTGGACCTAGTGTTTTTGCCCTTACTCGACATTAGCATGTGATAATATCGCATTTTATATTAATTTTTAAATGAAAAATTGATAAAAGTGAGTCAATGAAAAAAAAAAAATATTTTTATTGAAGACGAAAATATAGACGCGCGCTTGGAGATCGCAGGTCTGCCTCCGACGGAGGGCTCCTGTCCACTAGTTAGATTAACGATGTATATGGCTGGCCGTTATCTAACTAACCTAAGGTCTTTTTACACTGTTCACTCTTGTGTTGTAAATAAGTGATTACTCACCTTAATTTTTTGTCCAGTATCAAACGTAATTGTTAATGTAACTGATAACACTAATTGTTCACATTAAACTTGTATACTGCCACTGATAATTGAGATTTTTTATAAGAGACGACCTGACGTATGTTTAACTAGGGCTAACGCATGCGCAGAACTCAGTATCGAATTAAATTCTAGATTAGTAGTTTATTTTAGTTGGCTTGAATATAGTATATTCTGGTTTCACCAAAATGTAACGGGATCTCTTAATCTAGCTCCTGCAGGTTAGATAATGTTGATATATCTACTTTTTATATGACCTAAAAAACTGATAAACTAATCAGCAGTTTTTTTTTACTTTTAGTCGAAAATTCCATAGTAATGGATACTTGCATTTTGTACATAACTTAATAATTTCCTAAAAATCACCATGATGTCATATGATCTCAAGTAAAATAATACATATATTTATTTATTTATATATTCTACCCTCCCGTGCCACTATGGCAATACGGGTGTTTGCGATAGTGTGTTATTAGGCAAGAATGCTTAATAACACACTCTGTCTTTTTTTTTAATATGATGTGCATTTCTTCTGTTCTTCTTCTTCTTGTTTCGGCCTAGCTTCTAGAATCTGGAAGTCTTCCTGGCGCTTGTCCTCTTCTTTTGCGGGCACCAATATGGAAGTGAGCGGGCTCCACCGCCGTCTTCCATCCATATATGAAATCCTTAAACCGCTGGAAATTTTCCTCGCTGACTAACTGAGGAAATTCATTTTCAGTGAAGACATAGATTCCCGCGGCTCTTGTCATAGTCGCTCTTACCGTTTCAAATGGGGTGCAGGTCGTGACCACGTGCTCTACAGTTTCCGGAACACTACAGATTGGGCATAGAGGATCTACATCAATGCCCAGACCGTGAAGTTAAGCTCGAAATCCTCCATGCCTAGTGAGGAACTGGGAAATCCAGTAGTTCGGGAGGACCCACTTTGCCTTAAGCCTCGACTGTACTGTGGGAAAATACTTCCTTTAGGAGTTGCTACCCACCGCCGGTTCCAAGCTTCAATTGTATCCTCTCGGAGTATCTTCTTCCATCTATTAGGCGCTTCCATAATCCTCATCAATAGATTGTCCGAAAGTACTGTAGAGCTTTCCATCTTATACGAATATTTTGTCACTTCTTCATCCATTCACGTAAGTTGTCCTGTATGCTCTGGTGACCTGAAGCAGAGCTGTCCCCTGAGTCGAGGCTAGCCTTTTTTTTTTTGTCGCAGTGTGAGGTTACGGAACTTGAAGGGAGACGCATACCTCAGGATACCCTCCACGACACTTTTATACATCGTGATTGATGCTGGATACCTAAGGCCCCAGAATGCTCACCCCACGCGAGTTAGACCGTTCAGTGCTATGGCCACCCTACCTGCCAGATATTCCAAGTGAGGTGTCACATTTAGGCCTAAACCTAACCTAACTCCTAGGTAGGTTATCACCTCACTTGGACGTATCCTATGGTCTTCTACGTTCATTGTTATAGGGTGTGCCCTGTCAGTCTTGCCCTTAAGGAGAATGGCTTGAGTCTTTGCAGCAACCATCCTCATTTTATTCCCCTCACACCACCTCGCGACCAGGCCAGCGCATCGCTCTGCTTCTGTCTTGACTCCAGCTCTGCTGTTTGAGGCCACCACTGCAGCTAGGTCATCAACATAGGCAGTAGCAGGGAACCGCTCTTCCTCTAGCACTTCCAGCAATTCATCGAAGACAAGCTTCCACAGAGCAGGGCCAAGGACTGATCCCTGAGGGCATCCCCTCTCTATGGAAGCTTCTACCTCATAGTGATTTCCTCTAATCTTGACTCGCCTGTTCTGGAGGTAGCTTCAATTGAATATAAATTGTTAGGAGCATCGTATTTCTGCAGCTGCTAGAGCACGATTGGCCACCGTACACTGTCGAAGACGGGAGATACATCAAAAAATAATAACATAGCATAACGTTCCGCCCTCTCTTCAACATCTTGGCGCACTCTCAGCAGAGCATCAGCGGTCCCCCTGCCTCTAGTTGAACCGTATTGCCGTGGATGGCTTGCTCTGTCTAAAACAGGGCATAAGCTTGACATCGTGAGGTTCCCCAGGACCTTACTCATCACAGGGAGGAGACATATAGGTCTATATAAAATGAAATGAAAATGAAAATGAAAATATTTTTTTTATTATCCTGGGACTGTTGTCAGATACAGAATAAATGCCTGTGTGGCCATACATAAAATTAATTATTTACATTTATTATTAAGATTAAGATTTTGAAAAAATAATAAAACAAAAAATATAACTATTACACTAAAAACATTCTGATATGTATAATACAAACTATATAATAAAATAAAATTGCATAAGTAAAGAAAATCATTTCTGGGGGAACTTTAAAAGTTCTCTTATCCACCTTTCATGATCAATCGGGTTGGGAAAGGAGTAGGTGGTTAAAAAGGAGAGATTTAAATGAGGAAACTGATTGTACATGTCGGATATCGGGAGGGATGGTATTCCAGAAGGAGACGGCTTGCATTATAAAGGATTTGTCAAACGCTGCAGTTCGGTGGGGAGGTGGATAGAGGTCGGAGGTACGAGATCTAGTGAGACGGGATTGAATGGAATATTTGAATTGTAGGTTGTGAAAAATATAGGAAGGCCGCTGAGTTCTGATGACTTGGTATAGAAAAGTGGTAAGGAAGTACAAACGGCGGTTGGATGGATAGAGGCACTTCAACTTGGTGTAATACTGGGTTATATGCGTATCTCTTGAGATTCCGAAAACAAAACGTATTGCGCAGTTCATTAGGCGTTTAAGTTTGGCCTCGAATTCTCCCGAGTATCCGCCTTACACCAGACAGCCATAGTCGAAGTGGGGGAACACAAGGGAGAAAACCAGTAGTTGACGGGATTTATATGGAAGGAGATAGCTGAAATGAAATGCTAATTCAAAGTTTAATGAAAGGAAATAAGTTATGGTTGACATAGTATAACATGAAAACCGACGTTTTTTCCCCTCTATTACATTATGCATTACATAATTATGTCTTAATGTTATATTATATTATATTATGTACTAAAACAGGGCTTGAAATAAAAAGTAAACTTTTATTTTTTAATCAGTTGTAATTAGTGTTGCCCAAATGCGAGACCCAGACTAGTCTTGGTCTTGCAAACTCAGTTTCGTCATGGTCTTGGTCTTGCACAAGAGTCTCGCAACAGTCTTACAGTACTGTATTTTGTAGATAGGAGAAACCTAACTAAGCCTGAATGAAAAATTAGAGGAATTAAATGCAAAACTATATTGGTTATACCAATTATTTACATATAGTAACTAAGATTGTCGAGTATTAGTAACTATTTTGCCTTAATTTTTTATTAGAAACATCGATTTTTTTTTACCAGTCCTGGTCTTGGTCTTGCAACAGTTAGGCGGCCTTGGTCTTGGTCTTGCAAAGTGCAAGAACAAGACTTATTTTGGGCAACACTAGTTGTAATATGACTATAATTTTGATTTTTGATTGTTTTTCTGTTGTTTGGGAACTTTTTCGCATGAAACTTTTCAACACAAGCTTTTATACAACTTTTATTTAAAGGTTCTGTTAAAGTGATTCATTTCACCAAAAAATAAATTTAAAAATTGGCAATTTGACAGTACATTAGCTACTCATGGAAATATAATATTCAAGCAAAGCCCACTGATAACTTCTTTCTCATTTAACCTATTTATCTTCTTTTTTTTTTTTTTCAAAAAGCTTCACCGACATTGTTAAAATAAAACTTTTTAAAAATTTAATGGGAGTTTCAAGCCCTGGGTAAAAATATAATAAAATGTTTAGATTGTTGAGAAACCAAAGAAAAGTTTTAAGCTTGGAAAGAATTGACTACATGGTAAACCCTTAGAAAATTAACTTAATAACTTTTTTTTTTTTCTAAAAAAGCTGAGTTTTCATTTTTTATTATTCATGACAAATCATATATTTAGGGTTAAACTTTGGAAACATTATTTAACTATCTTACTTTATTTTTTTTTTTTTTTTTTAAGAAAACTTTTCAAATATATCACAGGCCACTATTGAGCATTTTGAATTGATTAGTTCAAAGATTAATGACTTCAAATACTTAGAGAAGAAACTTGGGTTCATTGAAGATCAATTGTATTCTTCTACAGATGGTATCCAGGTACGACTCCCCACTTATTACTGCTTTAATTATGTTTCTTAAATAATCTTTTTACCAGGTATATATTATTGTAGTTGATAATACAGATTTGCATTTAAAAAGAATAATAAAAACCCTCAAAAATATCAAAATAATGAAAGTGATGTCCAAGTAATTTTTACATTTCCTTACATTTATATATCAACCTGTTATTTTACATTTCATTTTTCATTTCTTTGTTAATTTCATTATATTGTTATCGTTATTTTATTATTGTTTACTTCACCACTTTATTACCTTTATTTCATAACTTCTTAAGTTTGTTCCATTATTTCATTAATTTTTAATTGTATTACCCTTATCTTATATATCCTAACTTTGCCACCACTATTTTAAAATTACCAGCTTTGTTACCGTTACTTTCTACTTGATTTAAGTAGAAAATATCATATATTTGCCATTTCATATATTTATTAATGTTTAGTTTAACTATCTACATGTTATATTAGATTATACGTTTTACCTACATATCATTACTATTACCAGGGCTGTAGCATGTGCAGTCACCCTGATGTGCCATGGCTGGGGGTGACGCCATGGATTGGGGATAAACATTACAGCCAATTAACAAAAAAACCCGATTTTAATTTTAATTTAAACTTTTAAAAGACAATATTTGTTTTCATTTTTAAAAATATCTTTGTTTTGTTCGTCCCACAATCTTTGTACCCCACATGGGAACTACATAAACTAAATACAACGTTGATGAAAGCCCGTAAAGAACTGGGGCTAGAAATTAATATAGATATAAAAAAATACATAGTTAGCTGCTGAAATGGGAAGGATTTTTGTGATATAGATATTAAAGGGAATACATTTAAACACGAAAAGCAATTCAGATGTTCCATCTAATGCTCCAAAATGTTCCATAATAAAAAAAAACCGGCCACCTCTAGCTGGTCGGTCTTCTTTGTCCTTGTGGAAACTCATCCTTCATTTTTTTTTGGTTGGTGATTTGGAAGATTGTTTGAGGAAATGATTGGCCTTTCCATTGAGAAAAGTACCTCATCCCAAGAATGTATGTTGTTTGATAATATCTTTTACTTTGTCATATAACAAACTATGAGTTATCATCAAATAGTGCCATTTAACACAAAATATTCTAGGTCATTAGGTTTAAGTAGAGATAATTCGCCTGCCTAGCACCAACCTTACCGTGGAGGTCGCCAGTGTGGAGGTCACTTACGGAGACTCTTCTTGCATTCTTGCAGTTACTAACTTCTAGACTGGTGGATGCAGAAAGTATAGCAAACACCTCTGCTTGAAATACTGTAGCATGTTTACCTAATGGTATGCTTAATTCTATATTTAGGTTCTCTACATAGACTCCTGCACCGTTAAACCAGTTGAGTCTTTCCTTGACCTATCAGTAAAACAGGGCAGAGTCCTTTTGAGTTTCTACTGAACCCTGTGCCCAGTCTGTTACGTTGGGGTACAGGTAGCTAACCTTAGTGTCTAAAGTAATGTTTTTATCAAGCGGCGGAGAGAGGTACCGTAAGATAGGTAACTATTTTCTCACCTTCTTGGCTATTTCTAAGTGGCCGGTGTGTGTCCCTGTTAATTTCCACTGTCTATTATCCTTCATTCTTAAAAATGCCATAGCCACCTCACCTGTTATCCGTAGGTGTAAAGGAGTCAATGACAATAAGATTTCCAGGGCCTTTATAGGTGTAGTGCGGAATGCCCCATTAATGTTAATACTGGCCATTCTTTGAATGTTAGTGACCTTATTTAGGGCTAACCACCACACCACCCTTCCGTATTGTATCCTAGGTCTAATTATTGCTGTATATATCCAATACACGACTTTAGGGTTAAAGCCCCAAGTTTTGCCAACAGCAGTCTTACTTGCCAAAAGGCTATTATAGTTTCTCTTTTAACTTCTGTCAAATGTGGTCCCCAGTTCAGTTTTGAATTTATGGTAATACCAAGATATTTGACAATCTGTCTTAGTTGAAGTTGCTTACCTAAGAATTTTGGAGCCTTGAAGGCATCCAGTTTACGTTTCTTGGTAAAAAGAATCAACTCAGTCTTTAATGGATTAACTGATAAGTTCATATCAATACACCATGTCTGAACAATGTTGCATGCGACTTGCATTCGTTCAAAAATTGTATTTATGAACTTTCCTGTGATGAGGATCGCGCCATCATCCACGAATGCCTGGACATACATCCCAGTTTCCTCCAGTCTATTTAATATGTCATTCATTATGAGGTACAACAACAGCGGTGAGATGCATCTCCTCGGGGGCACCACTTAACCCCCACATAAGGCCTGCAATCTAACTGCTTCTTCTGAAACAATAATAATTCTATTTTTTAGTACGAATCTCTTTTATAAATTTTAGAAGTAGAACGATATTTGTTTAGGCAACTTTTCAGATATTAAGGCAAGGCAAATATTTCTTTGCTGGTCTGGGCGGAGAAACCTGCAGCTCTTACGGATTAAGTGTTATCTTTTAGATCTTCTGATCTGCCCCCACCATTCACCGTAATGGGGGAAATTCAACTATTTTTGCACAAACATATTCCCTACCGTGAAATATCTCACTCCACACACAAAAAAAAAATTCAGAGATTGGTGATTACCAGGTAAGGTACAAACGAGAGGAAAATTGATTGGTTTACAATAAAGAAAGAGAGAAATTATTCAAAATAGAGTTTTGGAAAATTAGAAATAAAGTGAGCCAGATCAAAAGTAGGCTAATAAATTGCAATTAATTTAAAATAAAATGACTCCTCATTAAATTTAAGAAGAAAAAAAAATATCCATATCAATAAAAGATTTCTCCAGAAGGGAGAGGGACTAACTTGTCCACCGGTCGCACCAAAGTGGTTGTAGCAATCCTCAGTTTTACCACCCTTACTGCACTCTCAGGCCCGGGATGTGAATCTATTATCCTGGCAAGCCGCCACTCGCCGTAACGCAGGAAATTCAAACCATTTTTGCTCAAATAATAGTAATCCCAATCTTCTTTTTTGTCTTCTTCTATAGGCTTTCCTGGTGGCTTTTTGTAGGTTGGTCAGCTCATTAGGTCCACCACCTAAATTTTTTCCTTGGTTCTGTTCTCAAAGGGCAGGCCTCCTCATATGCCGCCAAAATGGCAGACTCGGGGTGGCTAGCCTCTTTGTCTATATAATTTTCTTGTATAAAGCCTATCCGCCCCATGGGTTATGAAGCTTTCCAGACGCTCCCTGTAAAGTTCCCAATCAGTATTTCTTGCATTTCTTTTAAGGAAGGGAGGAACTGGACTGGCTCAATCTCAAATGTGATCATCCTGTGGTCAAACAATGTAATGTCTGATGTGACGACCCAGTCTTCATTAAATTAAAAGGCTTTTAATTCGGCTTGAAGTGAATGTGACGTCTAAGACCTCACTTCTGTTCTTTGTTATAAAGGTGGCTTCACTGCCTTTGTTTAAGATCTCCAAGTCTGTTGGGGCTATCTATTCTAACAAGGTTTCACTAGCTCGTTAGTGTCTGCTATCTCACATATGATGATGGGCATTATTATCTCCACCTATTAGAAGTGGGAGGTCCTATTTTTTTTTTTTTTTTTTGCAAAATTAAAGAGTCTAACAACATATTGATATATAGGGTCTAAATTATGAGGAATATAAATATATCTAATTATCATTTTAATCTTATTAGATGGTGTCAGAACTGAAGAATTAAAATAAATTCCAATAAATCCCATCAAATTACCTTCACCCTTCGTCGTAAACCAATGACTTCCTGTCCTTCAGTATCCTTTACCAATACCTCACTTATTCCTGTTGAACAAATCCGTTACCTAGGACTCCATCTGGACAAACGTCTAACTTGGAATCGTCATACCAGACTGAAACGACAAGAAACAGCTCGACGTTTCCGACTACTTCAACACTTACTAGACAAACGCTCTAACCTTCCAATTAATTATAAAAGACTCATTTACATGACTATAATAAGGCCTATTTGGACTTACGGAGTTGAGCTATGGGGCTCCACCAAACCTTCAAATTCCTCTAGCATCCAATCCTTACAATCGAAAATCCTCAATGGTAAGGAGCATGTGTTACGAGCATTTGTTACAAATAAAATTATCCATAATGACCTTAATGTTCCTTATGTATCAGATTTGGCCCAGTCCAGATATCTGTCCTTCCATAATAAACTTCATAACCATCCCAACCCTCTTGTTTCTAACCGTGCTTCCTATTCAATTCCTGATAACCCTCCGAGGCGTCTGAAAAGAAGATGGCCACGTGATCTCCTAATATAGACATATTATTAGAGTGCTACTAATGGGTAATTTCTCAACATGTGTTTCATGTCATTATATCCATGTGCCAATTTACCAGATGTATTTTTTGTATACAGTTGTAAATATCAACTTTATAAATAAATGAAAAAATAAATCTTATTAGTGCCTACCTTGCTAGTCAGGTTCAAATTCAAAGCGTCTCTTGAATTCAGCTGAGGGAGTGGCAGTATGTGCAAATTCCTGGAGGCCCATATGCATACCCTATCTATCTACGTGGCTCAACAACCCTGGGTGGGTCTTGGCCTCCTCAATGGGCCGCCGCCATTCGGCCGGATTTTGTGCTGCCGCTCTCCAGCCTCTGATCCGTAGCAGGCTCCGTATTCCGCTGCCACTCCATCAATCCATCGAAGCCTTGGCCTACCAGGCCGTCGTGTACCATGAAGGTCGGTGTCCACCACTTTTTTAGGAATCTCTTCCGCTTTCATCATAGCGACATGTCCAGCCCAACCGAGCCTCTCCAGCTTAATAAACTTTACAATGTCCATATCCCCGTAAAGGTCATAAAGCTCTCGGTTCCTCCTAATCCTCCATCCATCTCCATCTCTCACTGGGCCAACTTTTCGACGTAAGATTTTCCTTTCGAAAATCAGAAGATTTTTTTCGTCACTTCTTGAGATGGTCCAGGATTGGGAAGCATAGGTAAGAACCGGGCGTATAAGTGTCTTGTATATGACCAGTTTAGTGCCCCTGGTAATGAATCTGCTGCGAAGAGTTTTCAGTAAGGCAAAATATGCTCTATTTGCTGCCACCAGCCTTTTCTTTATCTCAGCAGAGACATCATTTATTGCAGTTACTAGAAATCCCAAATATGTAAACTCGTTCACCCTTTGGAACTTATAAGGGCCAACACTCAGTTCCTCGTCGCCACCAGTCCCTGTATGCATGTATTTCGTTTTTTCCTCGTCTATGGCCAATCCCATGGCTGAAGCAGCATCCATTAGTTTCTTTAAGGCCTTTACCAATGCCGATCGTGTCCTGGCCACAATATCCAAATGGTCAGCGTATCCCAATATCTGTACAGTACCTGTGAATATCGTGTGGTCCGTCTGGATTCCTGAATCCTGCACAACCTTCTCCAGTGCAACATTGAAGAGAAGACACGCCACTCCATCACCCTGTCTTAATCCTTTGTTGGAGGGAAATGCTTCAGAGCAGTCAGATTGAATCCGTACCTGACACTTTAGTTGTTAACTTCACGAGACGTGTCAGTTTGCATGGGATACCCATTTCTCCCAATGCCTCATACAGCTTAGGTCGTTTGATGCTGTCATATGCACTCTTAAAGTCGACAAACAGGTGGTGTGTAGGAATTTTATATTCATGACTCCGTTCCAAAATTGTCCTAAGGGCGAACACTTGTTCAACAGTGGATCTGCCTTTCCGGAAGCCAGCTTGATATTTCCCGATTTCCCGTTCCGCAAATGGGGTAAGTCTGCTGAAAAGGATATTCGAGAGGATTTTGTAGACACAAGACAACAGAGCTATGCCACGGTGCAATCAATTTGGTCTCCTTTCTTATGTAGTGGACATATTATAGCATTAGTCCACTGTCGTGGCACTCTTTCCTGATCCCATATTGTCAGGACTATATCGGACAGTGCTCTATGCAACTCATCTCCCCCATACTTAAAGAGCTGAGCTGGCAATTCATCCGGTCCCGGTGCCTTATTGTTTTTCATGCGAAGGGTTGCACCCATTACTTCCTCAAAGTCCGGGGGCTCGATATCTCCAAGATTGTTAGGCACATCTTCTCCAGCAATGTCGCCTGCCTCTATATCTTCTATAACCGCTTCCTCATTTAATAACAAACGGAAGTGCCTAGCCCACCGATCCAATATATCCGACTTATCGGTAAGCAGTGTTCCATCTTCTTTCTTGCATGTTTGTATCCTAGGCTTAAAAGCGGCACGTCCACTATTGACCTTCTGGAAGATCTTTCTGCTTTCTTTTACACTCCAATGGGCCTCTATATCCTCCAACTCCTTTCTCTCCCATGCTCTCTTCTTATTCCTGAGGAGTTTCTTCTCCAGCCTTCTTTTATTTCTATATTCCTCTGTGGCTCTCCTGGTGAAGCGCTTATTAATCATGTTTCTGTAAGCTTCATTCTTCGTATCATTGACCAGCTTACACTCCTCGTCGAACCATTTACCTCGACCCTCAAGAAACTCCTTCCCAAGGATTTGTTCTGCTCCGCCTTCCAAAGCCTTTTCCAGTTGGTCCCAGACATGCTGTACACTTTCGACGTCAGCTACTCTGAGCCCGTCTCTCACCAATTCTTCTATTTTCTGGTGAAATGCTTGGCAGCTTTCTGGGTCCTTCAACTTTCCGATGTTCCACCTTTTGGACCTTTCAGTCCTTTGGCTCCTGACGGTGGCAGTCTTGGCTCTAATTCTTGATATTACAAGGTAATGGTCAGAGTCAACATTTGCTCCCCTGTAAGTTCTACTACTAAGGAGATTGGATTTGTGACGTGCACTAATTAAGACGTGGTCAATCTAGTTATGGGTAACGCCATCGGCTGATTTCCATGTAACCTTGTAAATCCGCCGGCCCGGGAATAGAGTACTCCCAACTGCTAGATTTTTCGATGCCGCAAAAGCAATGACCCTCTTGCCGTTTTCATTGCTTCCCTCATGCAAACTGAATGAGCCAATCGTGGGTTTATATGCATCCTCTCTTCCAATCTTTGCATTGAAATCCCCCCGTAGGATTTTAATATCGGATCTGGAGCATGCATCAAAGGCCCGTTCCAGGGCATCATAAAAGGCGTCTTTCTCATCGTCGCTTGAGGTTTCTGTGGGTGCATGACAGCTAAAGAGCATGTAATTGTAGAAGGTTCCCTTGATGCAGATGGAACATAGGCGGTCATTAATAGGGTTGAATCCAATAACCTGTTGTCTCATCCAACGAACCCAGTGCCAAATGAGTGATTCTTCTCGTGGCCGCTATAATATATTGTATGGAATTTCTTCTCCAACAGCCCATGGCCGGTCCAGCGGATCTCCTGAAGAGCGGTAATGTCAAGTCTGTATTTGTCCAGTTCTGAAAGGAGGACTTGAAGTCCACCCGGTCTATATAAAGTTAAAATGTTCCACATTCCTAGTCTGAAGTCCATTTGACGGTTTCTGTGTCTGCTACCATATGATCTGCCGGCTATTTCTCGTTGAAGTCTCGGGATGAAGAAGTTTCAGAGGGGAGGGTTATCAGGTAGAGGGGCTGCCTCCTCAGGGCCTCCTGACAGGCTCGTGGGCGAGTTGCCAGGCTCTAGCCTACCTCATCAGTCCCAAGCCGACCGAAGAAGCGTTTCCCGCCTGCGGCACGGGGTGCCACCTGACCAACCCTTGTTGTCACCTTCGCTTCCTCTCCCTAGGATGCTGGCCATCATTGGTAGATTCCACTACTTACCAGAGAAGGGGTCTCTGGCTAGTTCCAACCATCGGCAGGCATATGCATACCCTAGGTTTGTCTTTACTTATGGGAGGTCGGATGATTCTTCCCCCTGTTCCCCCTAAGCCTTTAATCATTTCCCTAAAACAATTAGGTTCTTGTATTAGAACGAGGGTTTATTTCACCCCAGTGAGAAGCCTAGTTAATTCGGCCGTAGCCAATTTATTATGCTGCATATTAATTTGTCTTACCTTAATCACATTGGACTCTATTCTTGATAAGGGGAGGTAAGAAGTGCGGGAGCCTAATGGCGCCTACTTCTCCTGGTGTCCTCCTATGAGGGGTTGCTGGGTCTTGAGGCAGTTGTAGTCCGTGGGCCAGACCCCCTTACCGTGCACCCCCTCCCACATCCCTATAAATTGCATATCATTGTGTTCCTTGTGACAATTTATTAAAAAAAAGCCAATGTTCCCACAAAAAAAAGTGAACGAACTGCCCCAAAATGGCGTCCAAACATGGCGGATTGACGATTTTGACTTTAGTTAGTTTTTTTGTTACTGAGAATCAGCATTTGGCTTAATTTCATCATAGTTGGTCTTTTATTAAAGCTGGATAGTCAGAAAATAATAAAACATGAAAAAATATTAAAAACTAATTGGTTTAGGTATTAAAAAAAATCAGTAAAGTCAATTATTTTTTCAAAAAAATTTTCAAGTTGAAAATCAGGCGTCGTTTGTAATTAAACGGTCAACAATTATGCAAAATGTGCTGAAATAAAACATCTGGAGAATACATTTCTTTTTCTAAAACACTGATTACTTTTTAAAATATTTGAAGTAGTTCCGTAGAAAATGTACTTAAGCGGCAGAAAAGCGCTACTGGCGTAGGTGCCTTCAGGCCTCTACCACACCACTCAGTACTCATAAATGGCTTAGTTATAGTGCTATAATAACGTTTTTGTTATATTGATTGTATCAACGAACAAATATTAATACAATAATTTAATTGTCAAAAAAAATTTTTTTTTAAATTTATTATTTTTTTTTTTTTTTTTAATTTAACTTCCTTTATTCTATACGGAGGTCGCTTGAGAAGGCCTCTATTATAAAAATTATATAATTATAATAATAAAACTTAATTCAACAATACTTTGCAGAATATCTTGAATTTTTTATTTAATATTTGCAATTTAACATTTTGTTTTATATATTTACTGATTCTTAGAGGTAATTTAAATTGTATATACTTCCCCGGAAATGAGTCATATTAATATCTGTTTTATAAACTAAAATAATATATACCTAATCTGAACTACTTTTAATGAATAGGTGATGAAATGTTTAGTAAAATTCATATATCGGTATTCAAAAAATCATTTTTATTTCCTTTATTTTTTTCGGAAGCTGGACCATATCACAAAATATACGAAATTTTAATATTAAATGCATTATTCTCTCTGCACAAAAGAAATATGGAAAGGGCTAAGCTATAAGTTCTTCTAGATAACTGGAACTGATTGTTAGTATTTGGTCTCAAAATGAGGGAAAACGCGAAATTGAACCCAAACATTGGAAAAATACATTAAGCGAACGACAAAGGAAGTGCCAAAATTTCGGAACAGAAAACAAGGATCAGTATCCATTATATGGCTAAACGAACATCCGTCAGTTCCTAAGAACTTCCTTCTCGAGATGCCGACCACGTCCTCATTCTGGTAATCCACGATTCTTGTTAGCCTGGCGGGATCGATGGCCTCAGTTCCCAGTCCTATAACAATTCTACCGGGCCAGGGAGCCTAGGCGGACCCCCTCACCACAAACCTTCGGTCAATGGGAGGGACCCAGTCCAGTAGCCAATCTCTAGTTTCCTGATTGGTGCAGATGAAAAGCCAGAGGTTTCCTTGTGCCCAGGTCTACTTGAACTGATTATCCTACAACATTATGACTTGAGAACATACCTGGGCAATATTATAAATGAAGTATTTCAAAATACAATACAAAATAAAGTTTTTGTATTTTACATTTTAAGAAGTCAGATATAAAATATATAGTTGCTAACTTTATTTTGTTTTGAAAATTTTCTACACTCAATTAAATAACATGGGTGATAAACGGTAAGGATGCAATCACTTTTTAGGATTTTATTGGTGCCGACTTTTTAACCCAAACATGTGTGTCATCATCAGTTCCTGTTTCGAGCACTGAAGGGGTTCAAGTAATGAAATGAAATGAAAATATTTTTTTATTATCCTGCGACGGTTGTCCCTTTAGGACAAATAACAGTTACAGAATAAATGCCTGTGTGGCCATAAATAAAATTAATTATTTACAAATTTAATTAATTACTTATTAAGATTAAGATTTTGGAAAAAGAATAAAACAAAAAATAGAACTATTACACTAAAAAACATACTGATATGTATATATCAAACGTGGCAAATAGCGTAAGTAAAGAAAATCATTTCTGGGGGAACTTTAAAAGTTCTCTTATCTACATTTCATGATCAAAAAAAAAAATTTCATGATCAGTCAGGTTGGGAAAAGAGGAGGTGGTTAAAAAGGAGAGATTTAAATGAGGAAACTGATTTTACATGTCGGATATCGGGAGGGATGATATTCCAGAAGGAGACGGCTTGAATTATAAAGGATTTGTCAAACGCTACAGTTCGGTGGGGGGAGGTGGAGAGAGGTCGGAGGTACGAGATCTAGTGAGACGGGATTGAATGGAATATTTGAATAGTAGGCTGTGAAAAATATAGGAAGGCCGCTGAGTTCTGATGACTTGGTATAGAAAGGTAGCAAGGAAGTACAGACGGCGGTTGGATGGATAGAGCCACTTCAACTTGGTGTAATACTGGGTTATATGCGTATCTCTTGAGATTCCGAAAACAAAACGTATTGCGCAGTTCATTAGGCGTTTAAGTTTGGCCTCGAATTCTCCCGAGTGTCCGCCTTACACCAGACAGCCATAGTCGAATTGGGGGAACACAATGGAGGAAACCAGGAGTTGACGGGATTTATATGGAAGGAGATAGCGGGTACGGTTAAACTGGGGAGTACTTAAATATGACTGCGTCCTGGCTATTTATCACCCATGGGAGAATTACTTTATTATCATAAAAGGGTACTGCCCAACCACATTGGATTGCTTCAAACACATCATACTTATTAATCGCTACAATTTTCTAAAACTAATATACGAAACGAAGAAGAAAGGAAAAGGGGAATTGAAGATTTAAAATTACACTCTCCTATATTCGGGTGTCAACAACGATGAGAGAGCAGCCTGTGGAGTTGGATTCTTGTTCCATAATGACTTGGCTTCCGTTATAAAAATATGGAAATTTGTAAGTAGCAGAATAATGGTACTGGACATTCTAGAGGGAGAAAAAATTCATTCAGTAATAGTCGCTTATGGGCCAAACGATAGTGCTAACTCTGATGAAAAAGATGCCTTCTATACTGGACTTCAAAGAGAAGTTGATGACTGCGAAGGCATGCCCATAATTGTAGGGGATCTGAATGGGAGAGTCGGTTGTAGCTCCGAGAGATGGCCGGGAACCTTAGGAATATGTGGTGAGGAAATCATAAACGATAATGGCCACCGAATCCTGAACTTCTGCGAGGCAAATGATCTGATGGTAACAAATACATTTTTTCCGCATAAAGAATGTCATAGATTTACGAGAGAAGAAGCGGGAAGGAATGAAAAATCTATTATTGATTATATTTTAGTCAAAAGAGAAGAAATGCGAGGAGTAATGGATGCCAGGGTCAAGCGAGGATTTGAGATAGGCAGTGATCATTATCTGCTGATAATCAATAGATGTTGGAACGAGTTGAAACCACCAAAAAGAAATAAGAACTCCAAGAAAAAGGTCATAAAATCATATCGCTTAAAGCAGGATGACTTGGCAACCTATTTTCAAGAAGAAATAGAAAGAATGGCCCTAGACAACAACAGACATTGGGACTGCAATGACATTGACAGGAGCTGGGCAGCTTTTAGGAAGATCCTCCTTGATGCATCAAAATTGGTCTGCGGGGAAAAAGGTGTTGGATCTGGTCCTAGAAGAACTGCCTGCTGGACAGAAGACGTAAGAAAGTCCATTGAAGAAAAGAAGAAAGCTTGGAAGAACCAACTAAGTCTTTTTGTTTTTAAATCTATTTATTGAATAATAATACAATAAGCCACTGCTGGAGGGCTATAAGCATTAGGGCTAAAAGTTCTCATTCATACAATATATGCAAATAATAAAGAAAGAAATATAAATATAAGAAGTAAATAAATAATACTTATGAAGAAGGTAAATAAAAAGAAAAAGAAAATAAACAAATAAAAACTTCTAAACACAATCATAAACCTAAGTCTTAGAACTCCCGAAGCTCACCAAGTATACAAAGATCGGGAAAAAGATGCCAAGTTAAAAGTGCTTGAAGCAAAAAGGAAATCTTGGGAGGATTTTGGTCAACAACTTGAGGAAAATGCCAGGGAAAATATTTTATAAAGTCCTCAAAGGAAGGAGGAGGGACCGACCGACTTCACTTAAAGGAATCAAAGATAACAACGGGGAGATCATCTGGCAGGAGGAACTGATTATGGAAAGATGGAGGGACTATTTTAAAGAACTGCTTGAGGGTAGAGATGTAGAGATGTGTGAGACTCGGAGCGGGGTAGAGAATGTTTTTGTCGAAGACGACTACATCAGTGAGGAATAATTGCAAGAAGCCATCGACAAGATCAAGCTAGGCAAAGCAGCAGGTCTTGATGAAATCAGTCCCGAAATGATTAACTTCATGGGTAGCAAAGGCCAAGAGATATTCCTCCATCTTCTAAACCTGATTTGGAAGGAAAAGAAAATTCCGAAAGACTGGGAAGTGGCAGTGATCGTGCCCATTTATAAGAAAGGAGATAATAGAGAGTGTAGGGATCATCGTATACACTTTTTCTTCACCTAGTTTCATGTACTATAACCGCTTTTCTGTACTTTCTATTCGTTTTGTCTTCTCGCTACCAAACACTGACTGTTTCTCTCCAAATCCTCTGTATGTCTAGTTCCCTAATCACATGTCAGGTTAACTCTCAATCCCTTTCTGCCCATTATGACGAATTCCTGCAATACTTTACCCAAAACTTTTCTCATATCATAGCAATATCCGAAACCTGGCTCAAACCCTATATTCCATCATCTTCAGTATCCTTGCCTCATTACATCCTGCTCCATCATGACCGGGTAAACCGGACTGGCGGTGGGGTAGTCATGTTTGTCCACAATAGCCTAAAGACCCGAATCCTCGATTGCTCCCCACCTTCAGATCATCCTCATGTAGAATACCTCTTAGTAGAAATTCTCAGTAATACCTCTCCTATCCTTTACGCCGTGCTATATCGCCCTCCTCTTGTGCCATTTAACCCGTCCTTCGAATCAACCCTATTCAACTTCGTTCCCCTCTATCCCAGATTATTATCTCCGGTGACCTCAATACCAATTTCCTTTCAAACTCCAATGACAAATACTATTTAGAAAAGCTGTTTTTCTCACTTCACCTATTCATCGTTCCTTTTTCCTCCAACCACCACACCAGCAGATCTGACACTTGGCTAGACTTCTACATCATCGACTCAGCACAAAACCTCCTCTCCGCCTCTCAATTGCCAGTGTCCTTTCTTTCATCTGACGATCTGATACAAATAACGTATAATAACTCCTCCAATCCATCCTCGAACTATCACTTTCCGCCAACTGGATACCCTTACTCGAGAAAAAATATTACCTGAGCTAGTAACATTGGATTTGAATGGAATAATCATTGCTCCTGGTTGATATTCTCACCACTAATCTTCTCAATATACTCAACACCCACGTGCCTCTCAAAACCTCCACCTTCCGTCATCGCCCTGCTCCTTGGATGTGTCAGGAAATTAAGGATCTGCAGAAGAGACGCGACGCTGCACGCAGACGCTTTAGACGGACTAGGCTTGCAGATGATTATCAAACATTCAGAGTGCTTCGTAACACGACACAGACAAGGATCCGACAAGCGAAAGCGAACTACTTTCATGAAGCCCTTTCCTCAGCTCCTGATATCAAATCAAAATGGCTTCTACTTCGTAAGCTTTCCCTCTGTGAACCTTCTAGATCCCCTTCCTCAGTTTTCCCAATACCACCTGATGACCTAAACTCCCACATTATATCGGTTTCCACGTCTTCTTTACCCTCCCCTTCCGGCTTTTCTCCAGAGGTACCTTTTAACGAAAATAATTTTTATTTTTCCGACATTTCTCCCACAGACCTTATTACCGTTATAATGAAATCCCGTTCCAATTCCGTAGGCCCAGATGGCATTCCTATCAAACTAATAAAATTATGTCTCCCTGAAATCCTCCCAGCACTCCTTTTCATCTACAATTTCTCCCTGCAGAATTCAATATTCCCGACCTCTTGGAAAAAAACCATTGTCCTTCCTTTAAACAAAAAGCCTAATCCATCCTCTCCCGAAGATTTCCGCCCAATATCAATCCTTTCCAATCTTTCTAAACCCCTAGAAAGGTTAGTGCAATCCCAAGTTTCTAACTTCCTTGAACAATCCAACCAACTCGATCCTCTCCAATCTGGCTTCCGTCCTGTCTACTCTACACAATCTGCTCTGATTAAAATTACCAGTGATATTCAGACTGCAATAGATAACAAAAAACTAACCATACTTATACTTCTTGATTTCTCCAAAGCTTTCGATTCCATTATCCATTCCATCCTTTTCAACAAATTAAAATCATTATCCTTCTGCAATAGTTCCATCTCTTGGTTCCAGTCTTTTCTCTCACAACGAACCCAAGCAGTTTTCATACCTAATCAACCTCTATCTGCCTACTACAAAATGTTTATTCAGTATCATTAGTTCAGTGCCGTTTCTTGCAGCACATTTTTTAGTCTCCGTTTTTTAATTTTTTTAATATTAAGTTTAAAAATGCCTCTTAGTGCTGAGGATGTAGCGCTTGGTGTGGCACTTATTGATGATGGACGTTCCATTAGATATCCAACTAATGCTATCGGAGTTCCTTATGAAACTTTACGAGACGCCATCAGGCGTTTTCGGAAAACTGGTTCTTACAATAGAAGGCCTGGTTCTGGACGGCCTCGGGGAACAGAACCGCGGGATGACCGGTTTTTGTCTTTGAGAATTTTACGAAACCGGCACCTTACCGTTGTTCAAGCAATTCATCAGCTCGAAGAAGTTCGAGGTGTGCAAATTTCTGATTAATGGCTTTTCGTCCAGTAAGAGGACAAGAGTTGACCAGAACTCACAGAGTAACACGGCTGGCTTTTGCTCGAGAACACAGCCATTGGACTATGGACGAATGGAGTGCTGTACTTTTTACAGATGAGTCAAGATTCGCTCTTCGATCTCCAGACAGGCGTGAAAGGGTGTGGAGAAGAAGAAACGAAAGATATGCAGCCTGTAATTTTTCCCAGAGCCAACTTTTCCGTGGTTCCTTAATGGTGTGGGCTGGAATTTCAATGGAGCGCCGCACAGAATTGGTTGTGGTTCGTGGAGGGTCTTTGACAGCCATTCGCTATGTTGATGAGATTTTGGAACCTCATGTGTTGCCTATCTTAAACGAAATCGACGATCGTTCTATTCTAATGCACGCCCACATGTCACCCGCATAGTGCAGACGTTCCTTCAACAGAACAATATTGAGGTTTTAGCTTGGCAAGCACGTTCTCCAGATTTGAACCCCATTGAGCATTTATGGAATAACCTCGGAAGACGAATAAGAGCGCGTGCAACACTTCCTGATACACTGCAGGACCTTGAAAGGGCTCTTCTCGAGGAATGGGCTATCCTCCAGCAAAGGGACATTTCTCGACTGGAGGAAAGTATGCCGAGGCGTCTTCAAGAAGTAGTGAAGGCAAGAGGAGGGAACACACAACTTACTTAAAAATATAAATACAACTTTTTTTACAAGTGGGTGGAATTTTTAGTCTGTCATTGTATATATATTTTTTATTACTATTTCTTTCATTCATTTATTAGCATTATATAGCCCTTTCTCTTCCTTCTCTCTCCTTATACATTTTTCTTATTCCTTAGATTCTCTCTCGACTCTTCCTAACCTAATTCATAAAATGCATACAAATACATAAAGTGCAGTGGACGTGGTCACGCCCATACAAGTGCTTAAACAGTTGACTAAATTCCTTCAATAATTCCAAATTAAATAACATCGATTACATTTCTTTAAGTTTCATTTACATTGTAGATCATATTAATAGAAGTTATTTATATTTGAAATACTGTTTTCTTCTTCAATTTAAACACTTTGTATTTTGTAACATTTTTTGCTCCGCTTTATTTGCCTGGGTGTTGAAACAAATGTTTTTGTAATTTTTTTATTTAGAAATATAATAATCTGTCACATTGACAACACATTTTATTGTTATTTTTTTCATTTTTGTACATATTATATTTTGAGTTTCATAATCCTCTTTTCAATCATTTATTTATTTGTTTTACGTGTCCTTTACATAAATTTTATTTCAGATGGAGCTCTTGGTATGCCAAATGCTATATAGCTGGAAAAAAGCAAAAACTAGGGAAGCAACTGTTGGTTTACTACTGAAAATATTGTGGGAGGCTAAAGAATATGACGCTGCAATATATATGTCTGATAATATATAGTTAATATGTTAGTGTGAATTACAAGTGTACAAAATTGTGTTATTAGCATGAAAAATAAAAAAAATACCATATGAGGGCTTTTATTAAACCTAAAAAATGGGATTATAAAATAACATCTAAAAATGAAGAGAGAGTGATAAGAGAGAGAGAGGAGAGAGAGACGAGAGAGAGAGAGAGAGAGAGAGAGGAGAGAGAAGAGGAGGGAGAGAGAGGATCTCTCCTCTTTTCCTCCTCCTCCGTTGTTGTTGTTGAGAGAGATCTCTCTCTTCTCTCTCTCTCTCTCTCTCTCTCTTCTCTATCTCTCTCTCTCTCTCTCTCCTCTCTCCACTCTCTCTCATTTAGATGTTATTTTATAATCCCATTTTTTAGGTTTAATAAAAGCCCTCATATGGTATTTTTTTTATTTTCATGCTTAATAACACAATTTAGTACACTTGTAATTCACACTAACATATTAACTATATCATTATCAGTACATATAAACTTGCAGCGTCATATTCTATTATCCTCCCACAATATTTTCAGTAGTAATTAAACCAACAGTTTTTCTTCCCCTATTTTTCTTGCTTTTTCCAGCTATATAGCAGTTTGTGTGTTGTACTTTAGATTGTGGCCGTAATAGAAGAGCTCCATCTTAAAAAAATTAAATAACAGTGACCTTAAACAACCCCAACTCTCCCCTCCCTCTCCATCTTTCTGATTGAAAAGAGGAATACTCGAAACTCAAACACTAATAATATGTATGTGTAAAATGAAAAAATTTTGATTGCGATAGATGATGAGAGATTTGTTGTCCAATTGTGGACGGTGTGTGTGTGTGTAAGTGTTGTGTGTGTGTTTTGGATAAAATACAAAAATTACCAAATCTGTGTGTTTGGGTTTTAAGTGTTATTTTCGTAACCACTCCACGCACAATAAAGCGGAGCAAAAAATGTTACAAAATACAAAGGTGTTTAAATTGAAGAATGGAAAACAGGTATTACAAATATAATAAACCTTCTATTAATATGATCTACAATGTAAAATGTTGAACGTTAAATGAAATGTATTCGTTTGGGTTTATTTTTTATTTTGGTGCTAGGTGACTGGGGAATTTAGCGTCAAGCTCGTTTAGTAGCATCTGTCATATATATGGGCTTGACTGTTGACTAACTAGTGGACAACGTCCACCTTGCTCATGATTATGTATCTTTTTGTCATGCATTTTTATGAATTAGGTTAAAGTTACGGAAAGAAAGATCGCCGTTGTAGTAGAAGGAAGAAACCTGAATCTAGAAAGGAATAAGAATAATAACTGTAAATACAAAGGGAAATTGAGAGATAAAGGAACAGAAGGAGACATGAAGTTGCTACATCTTGAAATATGGTTTAAATGAGAAATAGTGAATAGAAAGAAACAACAATTAAGTATAATAGAAAAAAAAATATTTATATCCTCAGAAATGTAACAGGAATTAGATAAGAGTTGGACACACCCACTCTGTGGTCAAGTAAAAAAGTATGTGTTTAATAGTACTTGTATATAGTTTATAAATGATAACGTATGTTGTGTGTTATCTCCTGCTATATTGACGGCTTCACTAACTTCTTTTGAATGTTAGATTAAGCGCCCTCTTGGCTAAACTTTCCTTCACCAGTCTGAGGAGAAATGTGTCCACCGATTTGTATGGAGGAAGTAGCCCCGCCATTGTTCTTCGAGAAGAAGACCTTTCATAGGTCTTGCAGTCGTGTTTTTAGTGAAAGAGTAGTGTTGCACGCACGCTTCTTAATTGTCTTGCGAGGTTATTTCCTTAAAATGCTCAATGGGGATTCAAATCGAGAGAGATCGTGATATGTGAGCCAAGCTTAAACTCTTCGCTAAGATATTGTTACTGTGTGATAAGGAATCACGTCCTGTGCAGACTATTGCAATTGTGTGTGGATCCAGGCTCTGTTTTATTACGCGGGAAGAAGAGTGGTGGCGTGCATTAGATATGAACGATCGTCGATTTCGTTAAGATACGAGCACTGTTGTAATAAGAGGTTCCAAAATCTATCTTGCAAATAATGAGCGAAAATTATAAATTTGGATCGAGTCGCTAAAGTAATACTAATTCTCTCAGTGGTAACCCCAACCGATAGTCACCACATTTGTGCGCGCTGGAAACGTCTCCATATCTAGACTTATTGTCCATGTACCCAGCACTCCAATTTTTGAAAGGACAACCAGTCGGTGTGCGAATATACTATTGTGGAGGCACTCTGTTATATGACCTACGGGGAAGAATCATAATTGTCCAGGCTCTCTTCGCTATGATGTTCTCGCTCAGTTTATTTATCTGTGTGTCAGATCGCACAATCTTTGCTTGATCACGGCGCCAGAGTAATTATTGGACAGAGTTCGGTACATAAAGAATAGTCGTCAGATATAGTCACTGTTAACAAATGTACCAATTGACTCAAACCGTCGTGTGTGAGGATTAAGGCATTACGCTATGCGGAGACAGTGTGTGTGTCCATTAGTCCAAATGTTTGTTGTTTCGTGGTTGTCTGATGACTCGAGAGCGCATGAAGACTGGGTGAAGACCTCGCTTTTAGCTTCAGTAGCCTCGGGGTTTAGTAAAACAAGTAATTTTCAAAAAATTTGTTATTAATTGCCGCATCTATGGGGGACCGTAGAATGAAATTATTATTCTCTGTATTCTCACAAGGTGGAGCCTGGAGTATGTCGAGAGGTGGTCTAACAGAGTTACGTGTTGTGCTCGCGCTCAGGAGCTATTATTTGTTGAGACAGCTCGATTGATTCTGTTGACGAGATCACACTTAAAGATGTTGGTTCATACCCTATTTAGGGTGCGAATGTTGGGTCAGGTTTTAATTGCTAAAAAGCCAGCGCCAATTAAGTAGCTTGTTTTGTATGATAGTGTTTGTGATTTTCCTGGTTTAGAAAGAAAGGATATAGGATCTTAGATTAGTGAATTAATACTCTGTTTATCTTATTTGCTGAGTGTTATATTTATATTGTATATGAGAGGTTTAGCTGTGTTTTGTTTATAATAGAAGTTGATGATTAGTACCTATATTTGTTTTTATAATGTTCAATTAGCTGGATATTAATAGTAAGGCTCGTTACAAATCTCTTGTGGAATTACAATTAAATAGAGGCTAGATGAATGCTCTCTTAGAGTAGCCGGTAAGATGCGCTATGATCGAGTGGGGGGATAAAATCCTGTGAAATAGGAAAGATGAGTGATTGTAATGGCATCGGCGTGCGTTAGTTACGCTTCGTGCCCGTTGTGGTGATGTAGTGTTGTGTTCGCTTGGGTGTTGGTTTGCGTTGCGACGTGTAATGGGAGGAGACTTTGATTGCAGGTGATGGGGGAGTTATGCACCCTATATACACACTCAACAAAAATCTCGCGGAATACAGTGGTTGTCTGTCGCATTCTTTTGTTGCAGCAAATCCTATGTGCTTTCGGTAAGAGACTACATCGTTAGTATCCTAAACTGCCCTGTATTAATATAATCACATTAAATGAACCATCGCTACTTCGATCAATTCATGTCGTACTCTTCCAAAGTCGCTCCTTTAATATCCTCTATTCTCGTCCCGTTCAGAGACTGCATAAATTGTACCATGTTTTCCTACGATGTATACCGTTGTCTCTCTAACCGTGTAGACATACAGAGTCGAAGAGTAGTTTAGATATGTATGTCACATCCTTTTCGTAAATATTTCGCCTTAAATTTAAGTTCTGCAGTATGCCCGATTACAGTGTTATGACACTAGTATGTTTGCACTCTCTTTCTATGACAATTAGTTGATGATAGAGGGTATGCGCATGTTCAACAAACATGTACCCAAACAATTGAAGTAATTGTCTATCCTACCATTATAAAACTTACACTCTTATATTGGTGATAAGAACATATCCCACGTCTCAAATGATTGATCTCTATGTGTTTGTGTAATGACACTGAGCCTCAGGACTACAAGTTGTAATCAATTGTTAGTCCTGATGGCAATTATCTATGAAAAACACGCACTATGTGCTTGATAATCCCCCTGTCTAGAGAGTGCGTATTGTACTCTGTTGCAATAGTGGATGTCCGATCGATTTTGGCAGTTTTCATCAAGGTGATTATCTTACTGGAGAACTGACGAGACGCGACTGTGTTTTTGTGTTTGCATTTTTCCTCCTTCTCTCTCTCTCCAACCTTTTAAAAAATAGTTTTGCTCCTGTGTGTATTTCTCTGGTTTTAATATGAGAGTGTTATAAATTCTTTTGGTAATTTCATTGTGATATCTGACCCGGATGCACGACGTAATGGCCACGCGTCAACGTGTGTGCCACAGCATCCTCGCGCGTTGCGGCATCTGTTACATTGAAATATACTGGGTGTAGAAATAGATCTCAGCGAGTTTCGACATTCGCCGCGTTGCCCCGATAGGTGTCTGTTAAATTCCACTCGCTAGCTCTCATGCCCGGGAAAAACCCCGTATAGTTGTGTGTTCTGAACAGGCGAGGAAGGGTACGGTCCGGGTAGAGGGAAGACTCTACATAAGGATCAAAAAAGAAAAATGTTGAGAAACTCCACAGTGTCTGAGCGTGGAGAGATTCGACTAAGACTTGCTTCTCTGACTGCTCTATTGTTAGTTGTGTTTTAATGTGATTTCTTTTTGGTGTGTGATGATTTAAGAGAGTATTTTGCCCTCAAGAAGTTTTCCGAATGGTCTCCGTCGTTAGCAGTGTTTTTTGCTTTTTCCTTTAGAAACTGTAGTAGTAGGATTATAAATAGCACTGTGTACGTTCTATATATTTCACACACTATACATGTATTTTTTTTGACGCTAGAAACAGACCTGAAGAAATACACGAACTATGATATGGTTTATTTTTCCCATTTCTTCTTTATTCCCCTCCCACTCTTTCTCTCTCTCGTTTCTCTTCACTCTCTCTCTCTTCTCTCTCTATCTATATATATTATATTATATATATAGTTAGTATATATATATTATATACTCAGATTGACATGTTCTACGCCTAGCTAGGCCATTGTAAAATGGAAAAAGGTTATACCAGAACGGGAGGCTTAAGAACCACAAGAGCTTTTCTCTCAACTGACCCCGGCTAATTACTCTTCCTCTCTGCCTGCCTTGGCAGCAGCTTGCCCAACTCATCTATAACTCTGTCATTGGATATTCCTATAAGTGCGTGTATATGTATATATTATATAATTATAAAAATAAAAGCCCATTACATGCATAAACATATATTATAAATGCAACAATCCACAAAATACTACAAATCTCCTGAGTTTCAAATAATTTAAACATGCAAGTTACGCCCACTTCAATTCTGTAATCAGATACTGCCACACTACAGATCAGTAATTCTGCTAGAAAGAGAAAATTTACCTAAGTTAGTGATCTAACGCCATGTGTGTAATTTCACTCGTAGCATAGAATCTAACTGTCTCTACTATGTCTACGCTCCACTCTAGGAAGCAACGGTACCTTCCACCCAGCATCTAGAGTAGTATAACATTTTTTATGAGAACATCGTGAGCGTGCCCATCGTTTATTGTGCTGTTTCTCTTCCTAATTATATGTGATTACCCTCACTATATAAATGCTGTGTTTCACTCTATGAGTTTGATTTCATGTCTTAATAAAAACACTTAGATATAAGTAACGCACGGTACATTCATTATGTAGTTATATTATTTAATTATTTAGCTCGTCGAATAACTAAAATAATTTAAAGACCATCCGTCGTTTTCCCAGGATCACCGCACGGCTCACTCAATTGTTTCAACAACGCGAATGTTCTCCCCATTTCAATAAGATCTACCCCCCCTCTCCGATGACTCCCAGAAGCATGTCTCGCCTTCCGCGTATCCGCTAAGGGACCAGCGCTCGCCTGCCATCCATACAAGACCATTAACGAGAGTCATCTACACTGCAAGCCCGATCACCTCCTACATCCTCCACACATACCCTCGCCACACTCTTCTCAAGAACAGTATTTGGCTCATTTTATTAAACTTAATATTATAAAAAATTAAAAAAACCGGAGACTAAAAAAAAATGTGACCTTACCGTGCCATTTGTGTCGATGCAGTCAATCGCAGGGCATACAAACAGGCCATGAACTCCTACATCGAAGACTCGAATAAACAATCTTTTGTCAGTAGCGCACCCAGGATCCCTCGAGGTCTTTTTGATCTAAGTAATTATGTGTTGCACCTTTGAATTGATCCTCCTGCCCTTCGCCTCCTCCTGTTCCTTGACCTGCATCGCCCGCCCCCCCCCTCACGCCGTTTAGATTAGGCCCACTCTCCCCCCCCTTGGAACATTTGATTTTAGCTCCGATTATGGACACTAGCAAATATAAGGTTGATGGGTGGGAAGACCGAACTGCACTGTTCGGGGCGGCATTTTCTTGGGGTATCCGTTCGATTACCTCACAGATAATCTTGTCGAAACTTCCCTATCCTTTTGTGGAAATTTCTTATTTTATAAATCAGATTATTGAGGAGAGGGAAGAATGAGCCATAAAGTATCTAAATAAACGATTCGCTAAAGGAAACAGTGAGATAAAAAGCAACCAAGACCTGCGAACCACCCACTAGAGATTCCCCACCCCCCACCTCCCCCCGCCCCCCCCGACGAAACCAAAAACCGCGAAAATTCCAAACCCCACGCTCCGCTGTTCCCCTCCCCCACCCCATTCCCTCCCCCCAGAGAGTGTATGTCCAGGTTTTTGTCAGATCGCTCGACTTTCTCGAGTGAAAAAAGACATCGGAAAACAAATGATGATCGATTGGGGAAACCAAGAGTAGAGTATTAAGACACTTTGAGTGGGTTAACCAAAGAGGATGGATAAACTGTGGAAAAAAAATATTTAGTCCTTGGTGAGAACTTGGACGGGGGATACGCTTAAGGGTCGTGAGGACACCAGGGTCAAATGTTGAAAGGAACCAACCGAGAGAATAGAGAATCCAGTCATAAAATGCGACTATTGCGTGTTTGTTGTGGAACAAATAGAGACATGGAACTCTGCAAGAGATTGGAAATATTTACTGGATACTCTTGGAAAAAATAAACCGATGACGACAAGATAAATGAGATAGGGGAAACGATTTTGCCAGTGAAGTATAATAAGGATAAGGCATTTTAGTATGTGATTTTTTTAATTTTTAGTTTTGAAATTTTGATTTGAAAAGGATTAATTGGATTATTAATTGTGATGTTGTTGGTAGACGACTGTAAGTGGTTTATCTTTATGGATTAGAATGGAATATTGTTATTTTATTATCTTTTTTTTTCGGTAAAAGGAATTTATTTGGACATGGGTGGTTCGGATTTCCTGATGGACTATGGATCACTTTATGCTGGTTGGCATATAGAGGTCTAAGACCAGACTGGATGGAACAACTCCATATTGAATCTGAACATGCGGATTGGATTGTGATTTTAATATTTTGGAAGCTATGTGAGGGTTATGTGACTGCTTTTGGTATTTGCTAGGTACCATCTCGTCTATTACCGATAATGGGTGATTATCTCTGTTTGGAAGATTTATTTTTGCTATGGATTTAATATTAATGGAAAAATAATTGGCTTGTTATTTGTAATTTTGGGATTTGACATATGATGGATATGACGTTGAGTGAAATGGATTGGGTATTGGTGTGATTATGGGAACGAATTGTTAATGAAGTTTTGATATAATTAATGGAATATCGAAAGGTTTAAAAAAATTATGTCGTAGTTTAAAATCTGGAATCAATCGAGAGATAATAAAATAATAATGATTCGGATAATCGAAAAAAAAAAATCGAAACAATAAATTCGAAAAACGATTAATATATCGGTGGAAATTTTTTCGATTAGTATTTATAAAATCGATATCGGCGATAAGATTAAAAATAAATTAAGTTAAAATGTGATTCGAATGCTTTGAGAGAAGTAAGTACTATTCATTAGATAGCTTTATATAAAAAAAAGATAGTTATAAGTAAGTGTTTAGAAAGTTTCTTAAAAATTGTGTTTAAAAGTTATATATAGTTTCGATATTTTTAATAAGATTGAAGTATATATCATGTTTTTTTTTTGTATGTGTTAGTTTTTTTTTTGTTTTTTTTTGTATTTATCTATTTGCTATGTCAGTATTTGAAATCTTGAAACTCCTTTTATCGACCCCTTCCCCCCACCAGCACACAAGTAGAGACTAAGTTTTTTTATTATGTATTAATCTCAATATGGTTTTTAGTTTTTTTGAATAGTTTTTTGTTTTATCTTAATTTTATCTATTGCTAGTCCTGAATAACTCATTCCGCTGTAGGACTGAATCATGTTTTCATTTCTTTTACTGTATATCACTGACGGTAATTAAATTTAATACAGTGCCTACATGTAGCAGCTATTGTACGTTTATGTTAGACAGCAGCAGTATATCTTGTGTCTAGCTCAGGTGTAGATAGAATTGTGTAGCATATGAGGTAGACCCAGGGAGCTCGGTAACTGAGAGGCGGACGGCGGAACGGCGGACGTAGTACTTACGGAGTAACGTAGTTAGGATGGTAGTCACGAGGACGAGAAATAGTCCAGCGATTTTAAATAACAACGGAACAGTCAGTGAGCAATGACTTGGTATGAGCGGATGCAGCTCATGTTTGAGTTTGGTTTGCTCGAATTTGTTGTATTTAGGAATGTCATTCTGAGTTAAGTTGGTATCTGTTTTATTTTTAGGATTTTTTAATCGAGTTACTGGTTCCATTGGAATTTGTTTGGATTTTGTTGGGTTGTGAGGGTTTATGGATTTTATACCCCCCCTCCCCCCCCCCCCCCCCCCCCCGCCCCCCCTATAGCTACACCATGTTGGTTGGATTTTTGTTTCATAGGAAGAAAAGCGTTAGGGGGAAACTTGGATTGCTACTTAACCTTTGCTACCGGGGGTTATAGTCTTTTTTTTTTTTAGAAAAATATTTAGAGTAGAATTTTTGTTGTAAGAAAGGCATTTTTGAATAAGGATTTAATAAGAGGGTTTTTTTTTTTTAGATTTTCTAGAGGTTTTTAGTGGGGTTTTTTTTTTTTGATTATATTTATTGTTTAGAAAGTTTTGGATAAAGGATTATTCGCGCATTTATTCGCTGAAGTTGTATTTGACTATTGTATGTGAGTTATTGTGAGTGCGGAAGGAAGGTACCACGGATGAATCGGGAGGAAACTGGATAGGAAGGATCGGAACAACTGGAAAAAAGAGGAAATACTTTCGGGGATTTTGTAGAGGATTTGGATTATTGGCTGATATTTATATTGATGGAAATTAGTGTTTTGGATTTGGATTTAGGACTCTTTTGTTTTAAAGGTTAGATAGGACAATGTGTTTTTTTCTTTTTATTTTCTAAAAGGACAATGGATGGTTTTTTTTCCAAGAGTGTACGGGAATTATTGATTTCTTTTTGCAGGTGTGAGAAGAGAAATTGTAGTATATGAAAATGGAGTGCTTTTTATTTCTGGTTGTGTTTTTTGCTCGAAAGGAGTGCTGGGAGTCTTTAGGGAGGATTTCAGGGAGCGGTCGAGGGAGACCATGTGGAGGTTGAGACATTAATTTTATTACTATATTTCAGGTGGAGGAGACAAGTAATTTTATATAGTTTGATGTTAGGAAATATGCCTATTGTCCAATATATTGATGACATATTTTATTAGGTTTTGATAGGAATGCCTATGGCTGGGATCTTTACTACTCCTAGGAATTGGAACGGGATTTCATTTTGGTAGATTTTCATTATAATGACTTATGGTTCTGTATAATAAGGATTTCTATTTTATTAAGAGTCGAGGAGAGAGGAAATAGAAATGTCGGATTGAGAGTGTAGAGAAGAAGAAAATTCAGAATAGGAGAGAAATGTTCGGATAAAATAAAAAAAAAAAAAGTAAAAAATAAAAATTATTTTCCTGGTTTTTTTTTAAAATTGGGTTATACCTCTGGAGAAAAAGCCGAGAGAATATGGGGTGGAACTTTCGTCTGGAATAGGGGAGGGGTTATATAAAGAAGTTATCGCTCCGTTGGGCGATGGATACCGTGATGTATATTGTTGGGGGAGTTTAGGTCATCATCGCGTTGATGGGGTGTTTATTGGGAGGAAAGTAACCTGAGGCAGGTTAAGGTAACAGGTTAGGAAGTGGGGATCTTATCTAGAAAGGTGTTTCAGCAGAGGGTGAAGAAGCTTTATCGAGAGAGAAGCCATGTTTGATTTAGATTATCATGGTAGCTTTGTTGCTGAGGAAAGGGCTTCATGAATTAGTAGTATAGTTTTCATTCGCTTTATCGGCTTTGATGATCCGGATTTCCTTGTCAGCTTGATGTCGTGTTGTTTCGATTGCTCACTCTGAATGGTTTGATAATCAATACTGCAAGTAAGCTTCTTATAGCTAAATATATTTAGTCGTCTAATGAGTGGTTCTTTGCTGTGCTATTGCAAGTGTCGCGTATGTCTCTTCTGCGTGTGTCCTTTAATTTCCTTTGACACATCCAAAGGAGCAGGGCGAACTGACGGAATATGTCTGGAAATGGTGGAGGGTGTGTGTGAGGCAAGTGGGAGATACGCTTTCGTGAGCTGTGCACTGGGGTTGTTGGTCTATCTTTGTTTGCGTGTATATTGAGAAGATTATGTGGTGCATCTTGAGAATAATCAACCAGGAAGCAATGATTATTCATTCAAAATCTTCCAATGTTACTAGCTCACGGTTTATATTTTTTCTCGAGTAAGGGTTCCAGTTGGCACTGGTAATTGTCCCCTTTTACATTCGTCGCGGGCAGGAACATTCTGGAGAAAGTGATGATAGTTTCGCAGGTATGGACCATTGAGAGGAGATTATTATATGCTCGTCTATTGATTTGTATCAGATGTAGATGAGAAGATCAAGGACCTGGCAATTCATCACTGCAAGTTTGATTGAGGGCGTGGAGTAGAGGATTAGGGACGATGAAGGACGGTTTTGTGCTGATGTCGATGATGTAGAAGTCTAGCCAAGTGTTCAGATCTGCTGGTGTGGTTGGTTGGAGGAAAAAGGAAACGAATGAATAGGTGAAGTGGAGAAAAAACAGCTTTTCTAAATAGTATTTGTCATTGGAGTATTGAGAAAGGAAATTGGTATTGAGGTGTCACCGGAGATAATAATCTGGGATAGAGAGGGAAACGAAGTTGAATAGGGTTGATTCGAAGGACGGGTTAAATGGGCACAAGAGGAGGGCGATATAGCACGGCGTAAAGGATAGGAGAAGGTCATTACTGAGAATTTCTACTAAGAGAGTATTCTACATGAGGATGATCTGAAGGTGGGGAGCAATCGAGGATTCGGCGTCTTTAGGCTATTGTGGACAAACATGGACTACTCCCACCGCCAGTCCGGTTTACCCGGTCATGATGGAGCAGGATGTAATGAGGCATAGGATACTGAAGATGATGGAATATAGGGTTTTGAGCCAGGTTTCGGATATTGCTATGATATGAGAAAAGTTTTGGGTAATAGTATTGCAGGAATTCGTCATAATGGGCAGAAAAGGGATTGAGAGTTAACCTGACATGTGATTTAGGGAACTAGACATACAGAGGATTTGGAGAGAAACAGTCAGTGTTTGCGTAGCGAGAAGGACAAAACGAATAGAAAGTACAGAAAAGCGGTTATACGTACATGAAACTAGGTGAAGAAAAAGTGCTATACGATGATCCCTACACTCTCTATTATACTCCTCTTTCTTATAAATGGGCACGATCACTGCCACTTCCCAGTCTTTCGGAATTTTCCTTTTCCTTCCAAATCAGGTTCAGAAGATGGAGGAATACCTCTTGGCCTTTGCTACCCATGAACTTAATCATTTCGGGACTGATTTCATCAAGACCTGCTGCTTTGCCTAGCTTGATCTTGTGGATGGCTTCTTGCAGTTCCTCCTCACTGATGTAGTCGTCTTTGACCCAAACATTCTCCACCCCGTTCCAAGTCTCACACATCTCTACATCTCTACCCTCAAGCAGTTCTTTAAAATATTCCCTTCATATTTCCATAATCAGTTCCTCCTGCCAGATGATCTCCCCATTGTTATCTTTGATTCCTTTAAGTAAAGTACCTCCTCTTTCCTTTAAGGCCTTTATAAAAGATTTTCTGATTTTCCCTGGCATTTTCCTCAAGTTGTTGACCAAAATCCTCCCAAGATTTCCTTTTTGCTTCAAGCACTTTATAACTTGGCATCTTTTTCCCCGATCTTTGTATACTTGGTGAGCTTCGGGAGTTCTAAGACTTAGGGTTTATGATTGTGTTTAGAAGTTTTTATTTGTTTTATTTTCTTTTTCTTTTTATTTACCTTCTTCATAAGTATTATTTTATTTACTTCTTATATTTATATTTCTTTCTTTTATTATTTGCATATATTGTATGAATGAGAACTTTTAGCCCTAATGCTTATAGCCCTCCACAGCAGTGGCTTATTGTATTATTATTCAATAAATAGATTTAAAAACAAAAAGACTTAGTTGGTTCTTCCAAGCTTTCTTCTTTTCTTCAATGGACTTTCTTACGTCTTCTGTCCAGACAGGGCAGTTCTTCTAGGACCAGATCCAACACCTTTTTCCCCGCCAGACCAATTTTGATGCATCAAGGAGGATCTTCCTAAAAGCTGCCCAGCTCCTGTCAATGTCATTGCGCCAATGTCTGTTGTTGTCTAGGGCCATTTCTTTCTATTTCTTCTTGAAAATAGGTTGCCAAGTCATCCTGCTTTAAGCGATATGATTTTATGACCTTTTTCTTGGAGTTCTGTTTTCTTCTTCGTGGTTTCAACTCGTTCCAACATCTATTGATTATCACCAGATAATGATCACTGCCTATCTCAAATCCTCGCTTGACCCTGGCATCCATATACTCCTCGCATTTCTTCTCTTTTGACCAAAATTTAATCAATAATAGATTTTTCATTTCTTCCGCTTCTTCTCTTCGTTAAATCTATGACATTCTTTATGCGGAAAAAATGTATTTTGTTACCATCAGATCATTTGCCTCTGCAGAAGTTCAGGATTCGGTGGCCATTATTCGTTTATGATATTCCTCACCATATTTTCCTAAGGTTCCCGGCCATCTCTCGGAGCTACAACCGACTCTCCCATTCAGATCCCCTACTATTTATGGGCGTGCCTTCGCAGTCATCAACTTCTCTTTGAAGTCCTCAGTACCTAGAAGGCATCTTTTTCATCAGATGATTGAGCACTATCGTTTTGGCCCATACAAGTCGACTATTACTGAAATGAGATTTTTTCTCCCTCATAGAATGTCCAGTACCATTATTCTGCTACTGTACAAATTTTCCATATTTTTATTAACGGAAGCCAAGTCATTATGGAACTAAGAATTCCAACTCCCACAGGCTTGCTCTCTCATCGTTGTTGACACCCGAATATAGGAGAGTGTAATTTTAAATCTTCAATTCCCCTTTTCCTTTCTTCTTTCGTGTTCTCGTATTTATTAGTTTTAGAAAGTATTGTAAGCGATTAATAAGTTGATGATGTGTTTGAAGCAATCCAATGTGTGGTTGGGCAGTTACCCTTTTATGAATAATAAAGTAATTCTCCCGATGGGTGATAAATAGCACAGGAACGCCAGTCATATTTATCAGTACTCCCCAGTTTTAACCGTACACCGCATATCTTCCTTCCATATAAATCCCGTCAACTCCTGGTTTTCCTCCATTGTGTTCCCCCAATTCGACTACTGGCTGTCTGGTTGTAAGGCGGACGACTCGGGAGAATTCGAGGCACCAAACTTAAACGCCTAATGAACTGCGCAAATACGTTTTGTTTTTCGGAATCTCCAAGAGATACGCAATATAACCTCAGTATTTACACCAAGTTGAAGTGGCTCTATCCATCCAACCGCCGTCTGTACTTCCTTGCTACCTTTCTATACCAAGTCATCAGAACTCAGCGGCCTCTACCTATATTTTTTCACAGCCTACTATTCAAATATTCCATTCAATCCCGTCTCACTAGATCTCGTACCTCCGACCTCTACTCACCCTCCTCCCCCTCCATCCACCGAACTGTAGCGTTTGGAACAAATCCTTTATAATTCAAGCCGTCTCCTTCTGGAATATCATCCCTCCCGATATCCGACATGTAAAATCAGTTTTCCTCATTTAAATCTCTCCTTTTTAACCACCTCCTCTTTTCCCAACCTGACTGATCATGAAATTTTTTTTTTTTGAATCATGAAATGTTAGATAAGAGAGAACTTTTAAAGTTCCCCCAGAAATGATCTTTTCTTTACTTCACGCTATTTGCCACGTTTGATATATACATTATCAGTATGTTTTTTAGTGTAATAGTTCTTTTTTTGTTTTATTCTTTTTTCCAAAATCCTTAATCCTTAATAAGTAATTAATTAAATTTGTAAATAATTAATTTTTATTTATTGGCCACACAGGCATTTATTCTGTAACTGTTATTTGTCCTAAAGGGACAAACTCGTTCGCAGGATAATAAAAAAATATTTTCATTTCATTTCATTACTTGAAGCCTCCTTCAGTCGCTCGATAACAGGAACTCGATTGCATGTACACACATGTTTGCTGGTTAAAAAGTCGGCACCAATAAAATCCTAAAAAGTTGATTGCATCCTTTACGTTTAATCACCATGGTTAGATTTCATAGTGACGTGCTAGAAACGTTTTCACGAACAAAATACCATAGTGTGTTAGACCACTAGTAATATATGTTTATTATCATGGACTTCTTGAAATTGCTAAAAAATACTAAAAACTTTCATTTTAGTATTGCATTTTGAGGCACATACTTCATTTTAGTTAATATTGTTACCTGGTCTTGTGTCATACAATGTCAATAATGTTGGTAGTGAGATATAATCTTAGTGAGTCAAGTAAGAGAGCCTGGGCGCACAAGGAAAACCTTGCTGGCTTTTCAGATGCTGCGTACCAATCAGGGATAATCGTTAAGATTTGGCCCTTACGTAGTGGACTGGGTTCCCTGCCCATTTGATGTTTGGCGCGACCCTAGGTTGGTGTGCCGGTGAGGTTTCTGACGGTGGAGGTGCCGCCTAGGGCTCCCTGGCCGGTAGACTAGAATTTGTTATTGGATCTGGTGAACCTTAGGGGCCATCGATTCCCCCCCCCAGGCTATCGCAAAGGGACTATCGTGGTATTTAACTCAGAATGGAGGCACGTGTTCTGGTCGGCATCGTCGAGAAAGGAGAGTGAGTGTATCTTAGGATATGGTCGGGGAGCATGTTCGATTTAGCGCCTAAGTATTGAATGGATTTTCGTTCCTTGGGGTCTGTTGCCGTTATTTTTCGAGGCACCTTCCTTTGTCACGTTCGTCCTTTTATGAGTATTATTGTCTCACTATGTTTGGGTTCAAATTTCGCGTTTTCCCTCATTTGAGACCAAATACTAACAATCAGTTCAGTTACTAGAAGAAACTATAGCATTTAAACC
>OV725078.1:198765821-198839763 GCA_928085145.1 Nezara viridula | reverse complement strand
CTCGACTTTTTGTAACTTTTCGGATTAAATCGATATCAGGGTCGCCTCTTATGTTTTGGAGGGTGCTTTTTATGAAAATGCTGTTGAATTTGAGATAGTGCCCCCGGTTACCGACTTTTGGTAGCTTTTCTGATTTAATCGATATACACTGACACGCAAAAAATTCACCCACTTGATTTTTCCATGTTTTCATCTAAAAATATTTCTAAAGTTGTATTTGTATATAATACATGGTATTTGTAGATAATACTTAGTATTTAAGGAATTTTATAATCTTTTTTACCTTTAATAATCAAAATGTGATTGGGTGAGAAAGATTAGAGAAAAAAAAACGGAGGAAACGGGGTTTCAACAGTGAAAAACACTGTAGTTGTGAAATCGCTGTAGGCTCTGTGGAATCACAGCTCTGTTCACTGGGCTTCTTCACTTCTATCGCTCCAGCGATCTGGGCACTGTTTCCATCATTTATATAATAAATAAATTATAGATATAATTGATGAAATAATTATTTTCAAAATAATGTTCATTCCGCAAATTTATATGTATAAAATCATATATAATCCACACGTTCGAGGTAATTTAATTATTTAAAAAACATAGCATAACATAGCACATGTGCTAAAGAAGAAGTGGAATATAAAAATATTTCATAGATGAGTAAATCATTTGTCTATAACCTTTATATATATATATATATATATATATATATATATATATATATATATATATATATATATATAATGTCGTTACAAGGGAGAGGGAGAGAGAAGAGATGTGTAGGTGGCGTCATCTCTAACGGTTATATTCCTAACCTTTCAGACAACATCAACCAAGTTTTACGATCTACTAACCCTAACTTACGACTTGCATTCAAATCTCACAACACACTCTCTAAATTATGCACATCCCTAAAAGATCCTATTCCTCTCTCACACCGCTCTCATATCGTTTACCGTATTCCATCTTCTACCCCCAATTGTTTTTCATCCTATATTGGTGAAACCAAAAATCTCCTAAAAGACCGCATAACCCAACATAAATATTCTGTATCCTCTCGTAATTTTACCGCTTCCAAATTATCCGAGCATTCTCTCTCCCTCAATCATTCATTTGATTTCGACAAAACATCCATCCTTGCCACAGTTCTCAACCACGACAAACGACTCATTCCTGAAACCCTCCACATCACTTCAACCAAAGACAGTGAATCTAAAATCTGACAAACAGAACTTTTCTTTAGCCTACTCCCAAATTCTGAATTTATTAAAACATCCATAGTTATATTCCTTTCCTTTTTGCTGACAACTTCCTTATATATATATATATATATATATATATATATGATATATTTTTATTTTAATTTTTCTCCGTTATTACTCAATAGTTATTTTTCTCTTGAATTTTTCTTTCACTTTCTATTAACTTTCGTTCAATTTTCCATAATTTTTCTGAGTAATATATCTCTCGTACCTATTTAGGCTTCCAGCGCTTTAGTTCAAACTTCGTCGGTTAACCGTTAGAGATGACGCCACCTACACATCTCTTCTCTCTCCCCCTCCCTTGTAACGACTTTTATTCTCCCTGCGACACTTAAGGAGACAGGTAGTACTTCTTATATATATATATATATATATATATATATATATATATATATATTTATATATATATATATATATATATATATTTATATATATATATATATACACTGACAGGCAAAAAATTCCACCCACTTGATTTTTTCAAGTTTTAATCTAAAAGTATTTCTGCTTTGGATTGGTCTATTGTTTTCAATGAATAAATAGGTAATCTTTTTGTTTGTTTTCAATTAGGAATGTTAATATAGAGGAAAATAACCATTTTTTAACTTAAATAATCAAAATGTGATTGGGTAAGAAAGATTAGAAAAAAAAATTGAAAAACGAACCATTATTATTCTAAAAGAAATTAATTACATCATCGTTTAGTAGCGCGTGTTTCCTCCTCTTGCCTTCACTAGTTCTTGAAGACGCCTCGGCATACTTTCCACCAGTCGGGAAATGTCCCTTTGCTGGAGAATAGCCCATTCCTCCCGAAGAGCCCTTTCAAGGTCCTGCAGTGTATCAGGAATTGTTGCACTCGCTCTTATTCGTCTTCCGAGGTTATCCCATAAATGCTCAATGGGGTTCAAATCTGGAGAACGTGCTAGCCAGACTAAAACCTCAATATTGTTCTGTTGAAGGAACATCTGCACTATGAGGGCGACATGTGGGCGTGCATTATCGTGCATTAGAATAGAACGATCGCCGATTTCGTTGGGGATAGGCAACACATGAGGTTCCAAAATCTCATCTACATAGCGAATGGCCGTCAAAGACCCACCACGAACAACAACCAATTCTGTGCGGCGCTCCATTGAAATCCCAGCCCACCATTAATTAACCACGTTGGAAAGGTTGGCTCTGGGAAAAATTACAGGCTGCTTATCTTTCGTTTCTTCTTTCATGATATATATATCATCATCGACTACTCACCGAAGCCCAAACTTGGTCCAAATCCAACTCAGAAAAATCTCAATTATTTGCTCACCACCTCTTTAAAACCTTTAATCCACAACCCAAATCACCTTGAATGTATTGAAGCAGAACTGGATATCCCACTCAAAATGTCTCTTCCACCTAAAGCCTTTCATCCTTCAGAAATATCCAACATCATTCACAGGTTACCTTCCCGCAAAGATCCTAGATACGACCTAATTACATCCCAGATCCTAACACTGCTTCCTCAGAAATCCGTTCTATTACTTACTTATATATATAATGCTGAACTCCGATCCACATATTTTCCTGACCCTTGGAAACTATCCATTATCAAAATGATACATAAATCCAAAAATCCACCAGAATACCCATCCTCTTACCATCCTATCTCTCTTTTACCCATTATGGGCAAAGTCCTGGAAAAACTCATCCTAAAACGCCTGTACCCAATCCTAGTTTCTAATCACATAATCCCAGATCACCAGTTTGGATTCCGTAGCTCCCATTCCACTATCCAGCAATGCCATCGTGTGGTGGATGTTGTCTTCTCTGCATTGGAGCGCAGAATGTATTGTACGGGAGTCTTTCTAGACGTTGAACAGGCGTTTGATAGAGTTTGGCACCCGGGATTGCTGTATAAACTCAGAAAATTCCTACATCCTACATACTTTCTCATTAGGGGGCGGGGTGGCCGAATAGGCTAAAGCGTGTGTAACAGCACCGCTAGTTGCCTGGCAACCGGATAACAGAGATTTGAGATGATATAAAAAGTACGAGTTCGCGTCCCGGTGCCGGAGAGGATTTTAAATTTCCCCGCCCTCACCCCCCGGCCCGGGAAAATCCCGTATAACCTAAAAGGCGAGGTAGGGAAGGGAACTTTCTCATTATCCGTTCCTACCTAACTGACAGATACTTCAAAGTAAATCATAATAATGCTTATTCATCCCTCTTTTCCCAGTCCGCTTGTGTTTCTCAAGGCAGTATGCTAGGTCGTATCCTTTGTACAGTTTATACAGCTGATATCCCAAAACATCCTAACACTTTTATTACCACGTATGCCGATGATACATGTGTCCTATCCGTTAATAATGATCCAACCATTACATCCCAAACTCTTCAATCACATATCACAAACCTTGAAGAATGGTGTTGAAACTGGAGGATTAAAATAAATTCTAATAAATCCCATCAAATCATCTTTACCCTTCGCCGTAAACCTATGACCTGTCCTACAGTATCCTTTAATAATACCCTACTTATATCTGGTGAACAAATCCGATACCTTGGACTCCACTTGGACAAACGTCTAACTTGGAACCCTCATACCCGACTGAAACGACAAGAAACCGTTCGACGTTTCCGACTTCTCCAACACTTACTAGACAAACGCTCCAAGCTTCCAGTTAATTACAAAAGACTCATATACATGACTACAATAAGACCTATTACTTTGGACTTACTGACGGAGTTGAGCTTTGGAGCTCCACTAAGCCATCGAATTCCTCTCGTATCCAATCCTTACAATCCAAAATCTTTCGGAAAATCCTGAATACTCCTTTCTTTGTCACCAATAAAATAATCCATAACGATCATAATGTTCCTTATGTTTCCGATTTGGCCCAATCTAGATATCCATCCTTCCGTAATAAACTTTAGAACCATCCGAATCCTCTCTTCTCTAACCTTGCTTCCTCTTCTATCCCTGATAACCCTCCGAGGCGTCTGAAAAGAAGATGGCCTTGAGATCTCTTATTGTAAATACATTTTTTTTTTTTTAGAGTGCTACCAGTGGGTAGTTTCTCAACAAGTGATTTCATGTTATTGTTTTCTGTTATCAAATTTACTAAATGTATTTTATTTATTAATACAGTTGTAAATGTCATAAATAAAATAAAAAATATCAGTAAAATTAAACTCAAAAATGTTGAAATTGGAGTTAATCGTTCTGTCAACTGAAATTCTCAGAGATTGAAGTTGTGTGGTTTATAAAACTAGATTTTTATTGCCTACCGTCGATATGATAAATATACTTTTTATAATTTTAATGGTCTTAGTGATTTGTTATCTGTAAGCTTTAAGCTCCGTTTAAAATGCACTTCAAAAATTGTATAATTGCCCAACATTACCAGAAAATAATTTCTACTTAAAGTAAAATTGTAAGTGGAAGTTGTGTGTAGCGCGCCCCAGATGTTTTACATTTCGGAACCCATATATACAAGTTTAAAAAATATTTTTTTTCCGCATTTTCCCAATGAATTTTCTGTTTCTGATGATCCTCATGTTACTGGTATAAATTCTTTAAATCAGCCGCCATTTTTCCAGGCAGCAAGATCCGACTGGCCGACTCTCATTTAAAAAAAATATAAATATTCGAAAAATACGTTTAAAATTTTCATCAAATAATGTCGATATTTTTCTTATGGGCTCTCGGGCTCTAAAATCTTATATTTGTCCAACCTAGGTGAGCCCGAATTTCTTCAATTTCTTTATACAAACTGAGAGGGAATTATCGAAATTCACCTTAGTTTTTTTTTCATTATTTATTACGACGCGTTTTAATATTTATATTAAATGACATAACTTATATTTAATGAGAGGGCGTGATGGCCGGAAACGTTGTGACGTGTGTCCCAATGTGCCCAGTTTGAAGGTTGTGGGTTCTATTCCTTCCCGGTCGGTTCATATTTATTTCTCGGATGCCCTGAGAAATGAATTTTGACACTCCCACTCTTGTAATTGCACGACGACAACCTCAAGGTAGCTATTTGTGGTTGGAAAAAAGAACCATAAAACATACTTGCCGGTCTAGTTCCTCCTCCATTTCTGGTGCCATTACATTTAATCAAATTAGCGGTTTCATAGTTTTAGGATTGATTCATTATGGAAGTAGATTATTTTTTATTTTAGTTATTGGTTATGTCTTTCACTTGTAGTATGAGTTATCTATATTGGAAAAGATATAAAATGAACAGCTTAATCTGATTTATGTATATCACGATCCTGGTTAACCAAAATTTTATTTGAAAAAAACTTTGATCTTCATCCTTTTTTTTTTCAGATTAAATTTTATTATGAGCACATTTAGCCTCTTCACCTTCCTTGTACTACTGAAAAGTTGCGAAGGTGCTGAAAGTGATGTCAGTAAGAAACTTGACTTGAAAAAAGAAATCTTACCACCTTGTCAGGCATGCAAAGCTCTTGTAAATTCTTTTTTAAAGGTACGATTTATGTTATTTTTACACTTTTTTTTATTATTCAATTAACTATTTTTATTATTCAATTAATTTTTTTTATTATTCAATCTTTTTGAAGTAATTTGGGTTGTGTTATTGCTATGTTCCTGGCCTCGCGTTTCTACGGCGAGTAAGGGGTTCCAGGAACCGCATTTATTTGTATATAATACTTATATTTGTATTCATATCGGTTCCAGAAGGGAACCGATCTACAGAAAAATATATTAATTAGGTATTTAAATGTTAGATACCACAGACCCCCTACTGTAGTATCCTAGATTGAACCATATAATTTTTATTGGATTTCCTTTCTAAAGGTATCATGTTTTTAAATTTACTATTTGTTCTATATCTAATTGGTGGCATGCAAGGTAGAATGTAAAATCATCAAGATGGTTTACTAACCATTATATTTACAAATTTAGCAACCAAAAACATCTATATACAAAATAATAACTAAACCTATATACATAATGAATAGTTGAGAATCATACTAGAGGAGAATGCTTGATATTTGATTAAAGTTACATGTGTTATATTGACTCTATTAATTAACAATTTATGATTGCCAACACAAGTTTACATTAGTATAACTAAATGCTTGTTACCACTTAGCTGGTCCTTCATAGTGTTTCTAGCCGTCATATCTGGTTCCCTGTCTCTGCTCTTCTTCAGCGGCTAGTCCGTCCATCTGCTCTCTCCGGCTGTCTTCGTCTTCCTCCCTCGACTTCCCCGCTTGAAGTCTCCTCCGCTGAGTCCCAAAAAGAAGTCTCCTCCTCCCTTTTGGTAGTCTTTTTCCTGATTGGCTGAATATCCCTAGCCTAAGGGATGACCACGCCCTCTCCCCCAGGCCAAGGTAAAGCAGCAGGTACAGATTTCCGTATTTCTGGTGGAAGGTGTGAAAAGGTCTTTCGGGATCCTGTTTAAACACTCAGTTGTCGGTCTTGGTCGGTGGTTCTTAAAGGTTTTTATTACCACTTACAAAACGTTGGGCTTGTGGGTCGTTACCCTCGCTCAGGTAGCGCCATATGTGGCCACTTATGATATTTATTTATTTATACCTTTAAAATAATTAAATGAATACCACCGGCGGTCTTTACAATACATAGCATTATGCATTACACCCATTTCTCTTATGTTGCTCTTTATTGTTTTCTTTTTTAAAAAAAAGGACCAAACAAACTGTGGTGTACACCTTAAAGGGATTACTGAATAATTTTATTCAAATAAAGAAATACATCATTATTATAAAAGGCGCTACTCCACCCAATTTTTAGTTGACATCTGCCATAAATGGTATCATTATCTAACGACGGTTTATCCATTGTAACCATGAATAGAATACAAAAAAAAATAATAATAATAAGGCTTAGCGAACCCGAAGGTTCGATGCCGACACCACCAATACAAAAAAAAAAAAAATAGTTCGTAAAATAATGTTTTGGTTTACCTTGAAGAGGGTTACCTAAAAATGAATTTTAAGTTATTTAAAGTTTTAAATATTTATTTTAAGTCATTGTATATTAGCCATCAAATGAGGGAGAAAAAAAAGACAGTTTGAGAGATATGGTGAAACCTCGCGAGTGGAGAGGAACGCTAGTAATTATGGATGAAATCAATTGTATTTGTATGTGGAATACTTTAGTTTTACTTTATACGCTGGATTTTAGCGGTTCCAAACGAATAATATAACTCCCTAAACAACTACTGATGTGATGGCTTATGTTTCGTTCAGTTATTGTCTTATCTTTCATTTGAGCTTAGTACCACTAGTTATTTTTGTTTACAATAATAATTTTTATTTGATAGGTATAGATGCCTAGTATTTAAGTAACTCATTAATCAAATTATCAATTCATAATTTGACCAATTTTTTTATTTTTTTTTATGTGATTTATTGATTGACATATATTACAATCTCACATTTAAGGACAATAGTAATAGTGATAAAGAGTAGCTCATTCATACTATGCACAATAAATAAAAATAAATAAACAGCAATATAATTGTTGGGGCCAGGGGTACTTCAAAATCGAAGTACAAATCTTTCCCCGGTGAGTTTCCTCAAAGGTGTGGAAATTTTTTTTTTTTTTTTACATCTTTTTATTGAGAAATAATACATTTAGCCACATTTAATGGCACTGAGTACTAAAGCTGAGTGAGGCCCATTCATACTATACATACAATGCAATAAAAAAAATAAAATAAATAAAAAATAAAAATATATATCTATATAACAAAGGTAAAAACTATAAAACTAAAGAAATATAACTTAAAATCAAATTAAAAAAAAATAATAATAAAAAAATACAGAAATTGGTAGCAAATTAAATAAGTCATAAGTAAAACAAATAAATATATAAAAAAGAAAAACATTCATACTTAATATAGCATTTCCAAGTCAATTTCAACCTTTTCCAAGTCAAATTCAACCTTTTCCAAATCAAATTAAACTTTTTCCAAGTCAAATTCAACCTTTTCCATTTCAAATTAAACCTTTTCCATTTCAAATTCAACCTTTTTTTATTTATTTAATTATCTTTAATTTTTCGATGCGTGGGTCTGTTATCGTATGAGTAGTTTTTTAAAATAACCTCCTTTTTAAGATTACGTGACTGCGTTTCGAATTATTTAAGGTTTTTTGACTTATTCGATATAAGGGTGTATTTTTATGTTTCCCGATCAGTAAATTTTTAAAATGACATCTATTTTATGTCTACGCCACTGTGTTTTGATTTATTTAAGTTTTTAGAATTTATCCAATATAAAGGTCTACTTTTTTGTTTCCGGAGCCGTAGATTTTGAAAACGACCTCCATTTTAAGATTAGGCCACCGCGTTTAGACTTATTTGAGTTTTTCGGATATTTTTCATATGAGGGTGTATTTTTATGTATCCGGAGCTGTAGATTCTGAAAATGACCTCCATTTTAAGATTAGGCCACCGCGTTTCGACTTATTTGAGTTTTTCGGATATTTTTCATATGAGGGTGTATTTTTATGTATCCGGAGCTGTAGATTTTGAAAATGACCTCCATTTTAAGATTAGGCCACCGCGTTTCGACTTATTTGAGTTTTTCGGATTTTTTTCATATGAGGATGTATTCTTATGTTTCCGGAGCTGTAGATTTTGAAAATGACCTCCATTTTAAGATTAGGCCACCGCGTTTCGACTTATTTGAGTTTTTCGGATTTTTTTCATATGAGGATGTATTCTTATGTTTCCGGAGCTGTAGATTTTGAAAATGACCTCCATTTTATGATTACGCCACTGCGTTTTGACTTATTTAAGTTTTTCGAATTTATCCAATATTAAGGTCTACTTTTATGTTTCTTGAGCCGTAGATTTTGAAAATGACATCCATTTAATGATGACGCCATTGCATTTTGACTTATTTAAGTTTTTCGAATTTATCCAATTTAAAGGTCTACTTTTATGTTTTCGGAACCGTAGATTCTGAAAATGACCTCTATTTCATGATTACGCAACTGCGTTTCAACTTATTTAAATTTTTAGAATTTAACAAGTATAAAGGTCTAATTTTATGTTTCTGGAGCAGTAGATTTCCCCCATTTTGTAAATGACCCAATTTAAAGTTTATGCCACTGTTTTGGATTATAAAAGTTTTTTTTTTACTTTTTCGGTATAAGGATCTACTTATATGTTATCCGAGACGTATTGAAATTTTTCTAATCTTTAATATTTAAATTTATCTAATATTTAAGCTCCATTTTATGATTAAGCCGCTGCATCTTGATTAATTAGGCTTCATTTTGGATTTTTTCAATACAAAGTTTCATCAATATGTTTTCGAGTATGAATAAATAAATAAATATTATGAAGCTAAAGTAAAATTAACCACAGAATACAAACTAAAAAGCCGAAAAGCAACTGGTAATAAATTTAACCTTCCGTATTCAGATTTTTCAGCTAATTGTTCGCTAAATTGTTTTTCAGCTAAATTATAAATCTTATAATTTTGTAATAGGAGACCACAACATTAAAAAAGATAACTAAAATTAAATTAAAAATGAGACAATACATATTTTATTTATTTTGATTAGATATTTTTATTTATTTATTGAAAAATAAATTAATCCTTCGTATTATGTTTTTTATTCGAAGGAAAAATCAAAAACACTTAACAAAACCGAAACACAGTGGCCTAATCTTAAAATGTAAGTCGTTTTAAAAACTAAGGCTCCGGCATCATAAAAGTAGACCTTTAAATTGGATAAATTCGAAAAAACTTGAATAAGCCGAAACGCAGTGGCGTAATCTTAAAATGGAGGTCATTTTCAAAATCTACGACTCCGGAAACATAAGAATACACTCTTTTATGATAAAAATTCGAAACACTTTAAGAAATCGAAATGCGGTGGCCTAATCTTAAAATGGAGGTCGTTTTCAAAATCTACGGCTCCGGAAACATAAGAATACATCCTCATATGAAAAAAATCCGAAAAACTCAAATAAGTCGAAACGCGGTGGCCTAATCTTAAAATGGAGGTCATTTTCAAAATCTACAGCTCCGGAAACATAAGAATACATCCTCATATGAAAAAAATCCGAAAAACTCAAATAAGTCGAAACGCGGTGGCCTAATCTTAAAATGGAGGTCATTTTCAAAATCTACAGCTCCGGAAACATAAAAATACACCCTCATATGAAAAATATCCGAAAAACTCAAATAAGTCGAAACGCGGTGGCCTAATCTTAAAATGAAGGTCGTTTTCAAAATCTACGGCTCCGGAAACATAAAAGTAGACCTTTATATTGGATAAATTCTAAAAACTTAAATAAGTCAAAACACAGTGGCGTAAACATAAAATGGATGTCATTTTCAAAATTTACTGATCGGGAAACATAAAAATACACCCACATATCGAATTTGTCAAAAAAACTTAAATGATTCGAAACGCAGTCACGTAATCTTAAAATGGAGGTTATTTTCAAAACTAGGTACAGGACAGCATAATACTAGTCCCTAAGAAATCCGAATAGGTACAATAAATCGATATCCGTAAGTGAAAATTCTACTTAGGAGAGCATAATAATAGACTTTCATATTGGAGGGGGGAGGGGATGGCCATTATTTAAAAAAAAAATATAAAATTTACAAAAACTTAAAACATTAATTTGAAATGAAAACGGTTGAATTTGAATTGGAAAAGGTTTAATTTGAAATGGAAATGGTTGAATTGACTTGGAAAAAGTTTGATTTGATCTGGAAAAGGTTGAATTTGACGTGGAAAAGGTTGAATTTGACTTGGAAATAATTGAATATCACATAGAAATATCACACTGAAAAAATCTAAAATGTTAAAATAAATGGATATGCAACTGCGTAATCAATTTTTTTTTTGTATTTTTTAAAAGCTATGCCGTCGATAATATAGTAAGTGGCCTTCATTTCGAAAAAAATCGAAAATTGACAAAAATTCTAAAGTTGAATTTGAAATGGAAAAGGTTGAATTTGACTTGGAAAAGGTTGAATTTGAAATGGAAAAGGTTTAATTTGACTTGGAAAAGGTTGAATTTGATTTGGAAAAGGTTGAAATTGACTTGGAAATGCTATATATAAAAAAGAAAAGCATTCATTAATTTACTTAATTTACATTATTTACAATCAGCCAAGGGAGCTCCGAGTCCGGCCCTTTCCTCCACGTGTGAAGGACAAAGCGAGACTCTAAGAGATCCCAGCGCTTCTCTCTCAGCCGCGTCACCGACAGGAGTCCAGTGGAAACTGAGAGAGGGCACTAAAGCAACAGACGCTCATGACGTGAGTGGAGAGGCTGGCCATTGCCAGAACTCCAGTGACAGTCTTTACAAAAGGTCTCGAGGCCACTGCCGTTTCAACCTTCGAGGAGGGGTGACTTAGAGCTGGATAAGGATTGTGCTAAGGAGTTAGGATGGTGGATTAGGTTCAGATGAAAATTTGAGAATCGAGATGGAATAACGTCAAGGACATAAGGGATGTAAAGGTCATGATGTAGGGTTTTGTTTGTAACATAATAAGGAGTATTGACTATTATACGGAGGACTTTAGACTGAAAGGATTGGATGCATTTGATGTTCGAAAATTTAGTTGTCCCTCACAGTTCAAGTCCGTAGGTCCAGATGGGTTTGAGTATGGTCTTGTATATTAATAGTTTGTTTTCTATTGAGAGATTGGATTTTCTGTTAAGTAGTCTGTATAGCTGGCCAAATCGTCGGCTAAGTTCTTGTCTTTTAAGTCTGGTATGTGGGTTCCAGGTTAGTCTTTTGTCTAGAAGGAATCCAAGATACCGAACTGTGTCTGAGACGGGGAGAGGTACACAGTTGAAAAGGATATGTGGACAGAATCTGCGTCGGAGGGTAAAGGTGACATGCTTGAATTTGAATTCATTTATCTTAATGCAACATTGCTCAATTAGGGAGATGTGTCTTTGTAGGTTTAAGGATGCTGTTTCGGGGTCTGGGTGGGAAGATAGGATGGTGGTATCGTCAGCAAATCTTGCTAGAAGGGTATTAGGATGGGTTGGAATGTCAACTGTGAAAAGGATGTAGAGAAATGGGCCCAAGACACTGAATTGTGGAACACCAGCCTTAACTGCATAATAGTTGGAGAATTCAGTGCCGCAGCGGACTTGAAAGGAACGATTTGAGAGGTAGGATTTGAGGACTAGGTACAAGGATTGGGGTAAGTGAGTTTTGAGCTTGAGAAGCAAGCCATCCTGCCACACCCGGTCGAAAGCTTGCGCTACGTCCAGAAAGGCACTAGTGCAATATTGCTTGTTTTCAAGCACAGAGGATATATGGTCAACAACGCGGAGGCCTTGTTGAACAGCGAAATGTCTTGAGCGGAATCCAAACTGATGGGAGGGGATATTGTGGGTTTCGAGAATGGGTAGGATACGTTTTAGAATGATTTTTTCAAAGATTTTGTAGAGGATTGGGAGCTAGGTATTGGTCTATAGCATGAGGTTAACAGGTTTATCTGGTTTAGGGAAGATGATAATAATGGACTGTTTCCATATCAGAGGAAAGTAAGTTGTGTGGAGGGTACAGTTATACAGGTATGTGAGGAACATGATTGCTTTTTTGGGAAGTTGTCTAAGGATCTGGGAAGTAAGGAGATCGTGTCCAGGGAATTTTCGAGGTTTTAGGTTGCTTATAAGGAATTTGACCTCAGAGGGGTTGACAGCTATAGGAGGCAAGGAGAGAGGAATAGGAGAAGAGAGGAATTCTTTAACTTCAACAGTGAGGGTGGAATGGAGTTCGGGGTGGGGAGTAAATGTTTTGGATAGGTGTTTGGCAAATTCTTCAGCTCTAGTTTCATCTGACGAAGCCCAGGTTCCATCATCGCATCGGAGGGGATGGGAAACAGAATGGTATTTAAGGATTTTTCTGGTCAACTTCCAGAGGGAATTGTCATCGGTAGATAGGGAAGAGAGGTAGGAATTATATGATTGAGATCTAAAGGAAGCTAGTTTTTTTCTTATCTGTTTGTTATAATAATTGTACAGTTTCCGATCATCAGGATGGTCCTGGTTCTTTGCCAGATGGTCCTAGATTGGCGTTTGGATTTAATGAGGTCGGTAAGGATTTGAGGCAGAGGAATCTTTTTAAGGTATTTTTTGGAGGGGATTGGTGAGGATGCAGTTCAGACTGCTTGTGGTAAAGAAACTCACTGCATTATCTAGGTCTTGAGTGGTTTTTAGGGATGCTCTGAGGTCTATAGCATCTGTTATTGTTTGGCGGAAAAGGTTCCAGTTGACTGGGCCTCTGATGAATGAGGGAGGAGATAACCTGGGGATAGGAGATGCGGAAAGGGTTAGATTTAGCGGACTGTGATCTGAGGAAAGGTCATCGAGCCGTAGAACTGAGTAGTTTAGCGGCCCGAGACCTTTGTGAATGAAGAAGTCGAAAATATCAGGATTACGGTTAGGGTCGGTTGGCCAGTATGTAGGAGTATCATGGGGAAGTAGGTTGGAATTGTGGGAATTAAGTGCAGACAGCAACGATCGCCCGCTGGAATTCGTGGTTCTGGCTCCCCATTTCTGATGTTTGGCGTTAAGGTCTGCACCTATAAAGAAGTGGTGTCCTAGGGAATTAAGAAAGGAAATGAAGTTAGGTTCAGGTATTGCTATTTTAGGTGGAGAGTATGCTGCGACAACTGTAAGAGGAAAAAGTGAAGTTTGGATAGTTATTGCTGAGGTTTGTAGGAAATTGTGAAGTGGTAAAGGATACAAGTGATGGGAGAGGTGTGGAAAATTAGAGTAAAATTAAAAAATATTGGGAAAGAGGGAAAAATGAGTAAATATGAGACCTGTAAAACGTGAAATATGCATGCACATCAAAGCATTAAAATAGAAATATTCAATTAATTAAAAATGTTAAGGTAAACAAATAAAAAAAAAATCCCCTTAAATCCTTACAAATTTATTGAGATAAAAATATATACAATAGTTAAAAAACTAATAAAGAGTGGCATGAAGTTCACTGAATGAATAAAAACACAAAATATAATACGCAGTGAACATAAAACCAAATTAACAATTATTAATAAAGCAAAAAGAAATCAATTTCTAAAATTGTAAATCAGTAATAAAAAAAATTAACTAAAATACAATTGAACGTCTAGAAAAACATAAAAGCCAAGTTGGAGATTCCGCTTCCAATCTGGTTACATTCTACGATGTTTCACAGTCGATGTTGAGAAAGTATCGAATCGACTGTCGATGCGCCGAACAGCTGATATCAAAAAATGGCGCTAGGTGAGATGTGAGGTGAAGTGAGTCTGGACTGGTGGTAGTAGACGTCCACTACTATGTCGACAAAGGCTAGTTCCAAACTGGCTTTAGACCGCAGCCCCGCAGTTTTATCGCAGTATTTGTGTCTTAATCCCTAAGACAGGGTATTACTGCCGGGCTGGAGCGTATACACAAACGCGATAACACATCGCAAATCAAGCCAAATATACAAATAATATTTTTATTTTATTTTTTAATTTTAATGAAATTTACAACTGTATTCCATAGAAAGTACAATAAGTAAATGTGATATTGGTAACTTGATATGTATAACATGAAGAGAAACTACCCATTGGTAGAACTCAAATTAAAGTTCTATATTAGAAGGTCCCGAGCCCATCTGCTTTTCAGAAATTTCATAAAAATTTCCTTTCTAGCAGGGAGACTCTTAATCATATCGAAAGTGGTTTGAATTCTAAGAAACATCCTTTCCTTTCTATCATTTATATCTTTAAGTCCCTCAGTACTCTTATTCGGCGCCATCCTCAAAGTTGTTGAAAAAAAAAATTCTAATTAAACTTTAATTGCTGAAGCGAAACCCAATTTTACTCAAAATAAATTTCAGTAAAGCAGACCTTTTATTCAAAATAATTTTAAACTTCAGCAGCTAACGACCAAGGATTAACGATTAACGATTAACGATCAAGTAAGTATCAACGAAGTCACCTAATTCCCGCAAGTAACTACTCGTATGTGTTCTTTCCTGAAAATTCCTGGAAACTGCTTGACTTTCCCAAATACGTAACGGAAGCATTAGATCTATTAGAGATATATTTAAAAAAAAAACGAATTAATAGGCTAAGTACGAATATTAGCCCGGAAATATACGATTTTTACAAAAAAAAAAAAATTGTATTACTCTAGCGCCCCCAAATATGCAACAAAACAATAAACGACATAAGTTATAGTTAAAAAAAAAACCACAGTTAATTCGCGAAATACGACTATTAGGTCAGAATTATAAGATTTTTCCAACAAAAAAAAATCGATTTTTATTACTTTGGCGCTCTCAAATACGCAACAAAGCAATAAACGACATAAGATATATTTAAAAAAATAACTAGTTAAAATGCGAAATACGAATATCAGCCCGGAAATAGACGATCTTTACATAAACTCTCATAACCTTCAATAATTAAAGAAGCTCAGGCTGGTTTTAGAAAAGAAAATAGTCGACAATCGATAACATATTTAGAATAGAATAGAATAGAAAATAATTTTGTTCTGGGATGAGGTCCCTTTAGAATAACAAAAAAGTACAAAATTGAAGTATTGTATCTGGCCTAAGTGAAAATAAACATAAAAAGTAAAAATAAAGAAAAGAAAATATTAGTTAAACATACTATGTACAAAATAAAAAAAAATCTATATACAAAACACCAGACAATTTTTATCCTTTGCGTACGTCATACTTTAATTCCTAACAGAATTTTATACGTTGAAGCTATTATTACTAATGCTATTTTAGATAGACCCTTCTCCCTTGGTGAGTTGAAAGTAGTTTTGGATAACTCCAAAAATAACAAGGCACTAGGAAGTGATAGGATATCTTATGGATTTTACAAGTATGCTCCCAATTCCTTTTTAAATATTTTATAAGCTACATTTAATAGAATTTTCGAAATGGGATATGACCCTTTAACATTTAAAAAATCAATTATTTTCCCATTGTATAAAAAAGGGGATAAAAATCTGGCTTCTAATTACAGAGGAATCTCCCTTATTAATGTAATTTCCAAGTTATATAAGTACTTGATTTTGGCTAGATGTTTGGACTGAATTGATGATAACAATATAATTAAAGAAGCTCAGGCTGGTTTTAGAAAAGAAAATAGTCGACAATCGATAACATATTTAGAATAGAATAGAATAGAAAATAATTTTGTTCTGGGATGAGGTCCCTTTAGAATAACAAAAAAGTACAAAATTGAAGTATTGTATCTGGCCTAAGTGAAAATAAACATAAAAAGTAAAAATAAAGAAAAGAAAATATTAGTTAAACATACTTTTTTTTTTTTTTTTTTGAAATATTACATTCTGTCACATCAAGGACATTTATAATAGTATTCAGAGAAAGCACACTCACACTCTATTTACAATAAAAAAATAAATAAATAATACAGAAACTTAATAATAATAAATACAATAAAATAAAATAAAAATAAATACAATAAAATAAAATAAATGTATATAAACAAAAGAACTAACCTAATCATACACACTCGGGCTTGAGTGGAGGATCTGGCCATTGCCAAAACTCCAATAGATGCTTATTTACAAAAGGTCTCTGGGCCACTGCCGCTTCAACCTTCGAGGAGGATTGTAAGGATGGGTGGTGCTGGATAGAGATTGTACAAGGGGATTTGGATGATAGGTAAGGTTCTGGTGAAATTTGGAGAATTTTTCTGGAATAAGGTCTAGGACAAATGGGATATTAAGGTCATGGTGTAGGATTTTGTTATTTACATAGAACGGAGCATCAACTATTGTTCGAAGGACTTTAGATTGAAAGGATTGAATACGTTTGATGTTAGAAGCTTTTGCTGTCCCCCACAGTTCAAGTCCGTATGTCCATATAGGTTTCAGTATTGTCTTGTAGATAAGTAATTTGTTTTCAATAGAAAGTTTGGATTTTCTGTTTAGTAGTCTGTATAGCTGGCCGTATCGTCGGTTGAGTTCTTGTCTTTTGAGTCTAGTATGTGGGTTCCACGTTAGTCTTCGGTCTAAATGAAAGCCAAGATACCGGACTGTGTCTGAGTAAGGAAGCTGGATGGAATTAAAGTGTACTGGTGGACAGGAACTGCGTCGGAGTGTAAAGGTAATATGTTGGCATTTAGATTCATTAACTTTAATGCGCCAGTTATTACACCAGTGCTCAATCAAGGTGAGGTGGTTTTGGAGATTTAAGGATGCTATGTTGGGATCAGAGTTGGATGATAAGATTGCGGTGTCGTCAGCGAATGTTGCAAGAAAAGTATCGGGATGAACAGGGATGTCAGCAGTAAAGAGGATGTAAAGCATGGGACCCAAGACACTGCCTTGGGGAACACCGGCTTTAACGGAGTAGATATGGGAAAATTCTGTTCCACAGCGAACTCGGAAGGAACGGTCAGAGAGGTAGGATTGGAGGACTATATTGTTGAGATATTGGGAGGTTTTCCTGGTTTTGGGAAAAGGATAATAGTGGAGTGTTTCCATAACAGAGGGAAGTGGGTGGTGCGTAGGATACAATTGTAGATATATGTAAGGAATATGACTGCTTTGGATGGAAGTTGTCGAAGGATTTGAGGTGTAAGGAGATCATGTCCAGGAGCTTTACGGGGATTAGTTTTTTTAATTGAAATTTTACTTCGGAAGGATGAATAGCTTTTGGGGGCAAGGAAAGTGGGATTGGTGATGTAAGGAGTTCTTCTACTGTTACGGTGTGGGCAGGATGGGATTCCGGATGTGAAATAAATGTATTGGATAGGTGAATGGCGAACTCCTCAGCTTTATCTTCGTCAGATGCTGCCCAGGAGCCATTACCTCGTCGGAGAGGATGGGAAATGCGGTGAGGATTTAGGATTTTTGTTGTGGTTTTCCAAAGGGAATTGTCGCGAGAAGAGAGGGAGGATAGGTAGGAGTTGAAGGATTGTGATCTGAAGGTGGCTAATTCCAGTTTTAATTGTTTGCAGTAGTAATTATAGGAGCAGCGGTCGGTAGGATGTCGGGTACGTTGCCATAATAATCTGGCACGGCGTTTGGTGCGGATTAGGTTAAGGAGGTGTTGGGGTAGAATGGTCTTTATAGGAATTCTGGAGGAGTCTTTTGGGAAGGAGGCAGTCCAGGCGGCTTGTTGGATTGTGGTAGTAAAGGAATTTACGGCACTATCAAGGTCATCGGGAGTTTTGAGGGATATGTTGAGATCAATATTATCGGAGATTATTTGGCGGAAAAGGTCCCAGTTTACTGGGCCCCTAATGAATGACGGTGGAGAAGGTTTGGGAACAGGTTCAAGTGAAACATTAAGGATTAGAGGACTATGGTCAGAGGAAAGTTCATTTAGACGTGTAATGGAACAATTGAGGGGACTTAAGCCGCTGTGGATAAAGAAATCAAGAAGATCAGGATTACGGTTGGGATCTGTGGGCCAGTAGGTAGGAGAGTTGGGGGAAAGGAGGTGAAAACGTTGGGAATTGAGTGCAGACAGCAGGGTTCGGCCACGAGAATTCGTGGTTCTGGAACCCCATTGTTGGTGCTTGGCATTTAGGTCTGCACCCAAGATGAAGTGATGTCCTAAGGAGTCGAGGAGAGAACTGAATTGGGCATTGGATATGGATCGGTTAGGAGGGCAATACGCTGATGCAAGAGTGACCGGAAAGGAGAAGGTTTTTATCACGATAGCGGTGGACTGTAGGAAATCATGTATTGGTAATGGGAGTACGTGATGGGAGAGGGATTGGTGTACAATTACAGCAGTACCGGCATGTGCTTTTCCGTCAGGGTGGTCAGTACGATATGTCAGGTATTGTGGTATATTGAAGTGCTGTTTAGTGGTTAGTCGAGTTTCAGTAATTAGTGCCACATCAATGTTCTTGTCAAGTAGTAAAGTAGATAGTTCGTCTGTATGATTTCTAACACCATTCGCATTCCAAAGGAGAATGGATATGGGTTTAGGGATGTGAGTCATTTAAGGATTTTTCAAAGGAGGGATGAGGTGAGATACGAGATTCGTGAGGAGTGATATGAGTGGAGTAACAAGGGATTTGAAATCGGTGAGGAAAGATGCTAACAAACTTGTGAGATCTGTTGCATTTGAAGGAGGAGGAATATGAGGAATTTGTTGTTGGTGGTTAGGTATATTAGGATGAAGAGGATTTTGAGGTTGGGTTTGAGGTTGTTGTTGTGGCAGGGCTTGACATTTATCGGTTAAAGTCTTACCTCTAAGTAGTTGGGAGAATGATACATCATTGTTTACAATTCTGGAAGGCTCTCTCTCTCTTCTTGTTCTTAGTGCTTCATCTTGAATCCGGTTTTTCTGGTGTCTGGTTTTGAGATTCTTGTAAATTTGGCAGCCTTTGTAGTTGGCCGGGTGTCCCTCCAAGCATAGGGCACATACTGCTGGATCTTGTATAGGTTTGGTGCACTCTACAGATTTGTGCTGTTCACCGCACTTCACGCAACGCGGCAGATGGTGGCAATATGTCTTCGTGTGGCCATAGGTCTGACAATTATGGCACTGCACGATGTCTCTCTTGGGATATGGCTTCTCAACTTTCACCATTGTGTAGTATATTCTTGTGATATCATATATTTTTTCGATACCTGGTGATGGCTCCAAGTCCACGAAAAACAATGGTAGTGGGATCCTATTTCGTAATCCTGGCTGCTCCCTGTCCTCCTTCAAAACGTTTGTTACCTGGCGTACATTGAAACCAAGCGTCGTTAGTTCTTCTTTAATAACTTCAGTGGGGGTTGAGGAATGTAAATTTCTTATCACTACTCGTAAAGCTCTTTCCTGCCTCAGCTGGTAAGTGTGAAAATTCGCATTTGTTTCTGATAAGTACTTCACTATTTTTCGGTAGGCTTCTGCAGAATCAGGTGTTATTTTGGTGTCATTGGTCCTGTTAAGGCATGAATAACTGCCAGAGCAGATTTTATTTAGTTGGGTGCAGAACATCTGGAAATTTTTTATATTTTTCACAAATATCGGAGGAGGCTTTGGTTCTCTGGGTATTGCTGCAGACTCCATTACTTCTCTGTCATTTTGAAGCACTTGGTAGGGGTTTGGAGTAAAGAAAGGTGATTCTTCAATCGTTTCTTGTGCAGACGTACCTGGTTGGGGCTGAGGTTCTGGTTCTGAAGTGTTCATTTTGGTCACTGGAGGTATTTCTCGTAGGCAGCGACGAGTCCTTTGTTTGGCTGGTGAGCTAACTCCGTCTGACCGAGACCTCTTGGGCACCTTACTGGCCATCACTTGCTGATCATACCGCATATCATAAGAGAAAAATAAATAAATAAATAAAAAAAAAAAAAAAAATTTTTTTTTTTTTTTTTTCTTAAAATAACAAAAAAAAAAGATGCCAACAGTAAATATCAACTGCTCTGATATACACTTTAACTGTATCACGTGAATAATCAGAGAGATTCCGCTATAAAATTGGTAAAAACTGAGAGAGGAATTGAGGAGACAACCTTCGCCGTTAAACATACTATGTACAAAATAAAAAAAAAATCTATATAGAAAACACTTGAAACCGTGCCAAGACACTTAAAACTATGTATAGTGGTAAAATATAAGTAAATATATACATATAAATATAAATTTTCCAGTTAACTGGCCCTCTGATGAAGGACGGTGAATTGGGTTTAGAAATAGGAGCTATTGATAATTGAAGTATTAATTGACTATGATCTCAGGAAAATTCGTCAAGACGAGTAAGTAAATGATCGAGGGGACCTAAACCACTGTGGATGAAAAAATCAAGGATATCAGGATTGCGGTAAGGATCAGTGGACCAGTAGGTTGGTGAGTTGGGTGGAAGGGAACTGAAACGTTGGGAATTGAGTGTAGACAGAAATGTTCTGCCACGAGAATTTGTGGTTCTTGAACTCAATACTTGATGCTTGACATTTAAGTCTGCACCCAGGATGAAGTGATGACCTAAGCAGTTGAGGAGAGAACTGAACTGGACTTTGGATATGGATCTGTTAGGAGAGCAATATGCTGATGCAAGGGTGACTGGAAAGGAGAAGGTTTTGATTACAATAGGCTGTAGGTAATGGGAGTAAGTGATGAGAGAGGGATTGGTGTACGATTATAGCAGTACCGGCATGTGCTCTACCGTCAGGATGGTCAGTTAGGTATGTTATGTACTGTGGGATTTTTAAATGCTGTTTTAAGAAATCTACACCCCTCAACACCAACCGAAGCAATAGAAGAAGAATTGAAAACTTTAGGTTTCATAGTGCGCCAGATTACAAATGTACAGAAGGAGAGTAAAGAACAGCCAGGAGTAAAAGTTCCTCTACCCTTATTTTTCGTAGATTTGGAGCCAAATCAAGGGATCGAAAAAATATACGAAATAAGAAGAATATACTACACAAGTGTTATAGTAGAGAAGCCATATCCTAACAGTGTCACAATTGCCAGGCATATGGCCATACCAGGACTTACTGCCATCATCTGCCGCGCTGTGTGAAATGTGGAGAGCAGCACAAATCCGGGGAGTGCACAAAACCGAAACGGGATCCTGCAGTTTGTGCATTGTGCCTTGAAGGACATCCAGCGAACTACAAAGGCTGTCAGATCTACAAGAATATTAAATCAAGATATCAAAAATCCCGGACCCAAGAAGAAGCAGAGGCATCAAGAAGAGAACCTAACGCATCAAGAAGAGGACCTAAAAAAAAAATTGACCCAACGGTGTCTTTTGCACACTTATTAGGAGGTAAGAATGATGTTACTAGGGCTATCCTCCAGCAAAGGGACATTTCCCGACTGGTGGAAAGTATGCCGAGGCGTCTTCAAGAAGTATTGAAGGCAAGAGGAGGAAACACGCTCTACTAAACGATGATGTAATTAATTTCTTTTCGAATAATAATGGTTCGTTTTTCAATTTTTTTTTCTCTAATCTTTCTTACCGAATCACATTTTGATTATTAAAGGTAAAAAAGATTATGAAATTCTATAAATACTAAGTATTATCTACAACTACCTTATATTATATACGAATACAACTTTTTTTACAAGTGGAAGAAATATTTTCAGATGAAAACATGGAAAAATCAAGTCGGTGGAATTTTTTGCCTGTCAGTGTATATGTATTTATATATTTGAAAGAGTTTTTTCAAATGTGATTAGGTATTTTAGTTTTTTTTTATATTTGTTTATTTAGAAATATTACATTCTGTCACATCAAGGACATTTATAATAGTGATCAGAGAAAGCACACTCACACTCTATTTACAATAACCCACATACTAGACTCAAAAGACAAGAACTCAACCGACGATACGACCAGCTTTACAGACTACTAAACAGAAAATCCAAACTTTCTATTGAAAACAAATTACTTATCTACAAGACAATACTGAAACCTATATGGACATACGGACTTGAACTGTGGGGGACAGCAAAAGCTTCTAACATCAAACGTATTCAATCCTTTCAATCTAAAGTCCTTCGAACAATAGTTGATGCTCCGTTCTATGTAAATGACAAAATCCTACACCATGACCTTAATATCCCATTTGTCCTAGACCTTATTCCAGAAAAATTCTCCAAATTTCACCAGAACCTTACCTATCATCCAAATCCCCTTGCACAATCTCTATCCAGCACCACCCATCCTTACAATCCTCCTCGAAGGTTGAAGCGGCAGTGGCCCAGAGACCTTTTGTAAATAAGCATCTATTGGGGTTTAGGCAATGGCCAGATCCTCCACTCAAGCCCGAGTGTGTATGATTAGGTTAGTTCTTTTGTTTATATACATTTATTTTATTTTATTGTATTTATTTTTATTTTATTTTATTGTATTTATTATTAGTAAGTTTCTGTATTATTTATTTTATTTTTTTTATTGTAAATAGAGTGTGAGTGTGCTTTCTCTGATCACTATTATAAATGTCCTTGATGTGACAGAATGTAATATTTCTAAATAAACAAATATAAATGCTGTTTCATGGTCAGTCGAGTTTCTGTAATTAGGGCTACCTCAATGTTCTTGTCTTGTAGTAAAGCTGTTAGTTCGTCAACTTGATTTCTAACACCATTCGCATTCCAAAGGAGAATGTATATGGGCTTTAGGATGTGAATCATTAAGGATCTTTTTAAGGGGGGATGAGTTGAGATACGAGATTTGTGAGGAGTTATATGAGTGGAGTTACTGGATTTTAAATCGGTGAGGAAAGATGCTAACAAACTAGTGAGATCTGTTGTATTTGAAGGCGGAGGAATTTGAGGTTGTTGATGGTTAGGATGAACAGAATATTGAGGTTGGGGCTGAGGTAGTTGCTGCGGCAGGGCTTCACATGTTTTATTTGGGTTCTTACCTCCAAGTAGTTCGGAGTATGATAAATTACTATTAATAATTCTAGAAGATTCTCTTCTTGGTCTAGTTGTCTCATCTTGAATCCGGTTCTTCTGGTATCTGGATGTGAGGCTCTTATAGGTTTCGCAGCCTTTGTAGTTGGCCGGGTGTCCATCTAGGCATAGGGCACAAACGGCAGGATCTTGTATACGTTTCGTGCTCTCTGCTGATTTTTGTTGTTCACCACATTTCACACAACGCGGCAAGTGGTGGTAATAAGTCTTCGTGTGGCCATACGCCTGGCAATTGTGGCACTGCACAATTTCCTTTATGGCTTCTTCATCTTGACGATAGTGTAGTACAGTCTCTTGATTTCATATATTTTCTCAATAACAGGCGATGGCGCTAGATACATGAAAAATAAAGGTAGGGGAACTTTATTTTTTACTCCAGGCTTCACCTTATTCTCCTTCAGAACGTTGGTTATCTGATGTACTTTGATACCAAGCGCTGCTAGTTCTTCTATTATCACTTCAGTTGGGATTAAGGAGTGCAAATCTCTTATTACCAATCGTGACGATCTCTCTTGTTTCAGCTGGTACTTGCATTCATTTCTGACAGGTACTTCAATTTTTCAGTAGGTTTCTGCAGTATCTGGTGTTATTTTTGTATTGTTGATCCTGTTGAGGCAAGAGTTCGTTTAGTTGTGTACACAGTAGTTGGAAATTTTTGATATTTTTTACAAATATCGGAGGAGGCCTTGGTTCCCTGGGTATTGCTGCTGACTCCATTACTTCTCGGTCATTTTGTAGCACTTGGAACGGGTTCGGAGTAAAGAAAGGAGATTCTTCAACCATTTCTTGCGAAGAGGTTGAGGTTCTGGATCTGAAGTGTTCAGTGTGGTTATTGGAGCTAGTTCTCGCAGGCAGGGACGAGTTCTTTGTTTGGCTGGTGAATCGCGAAGGGTACTAACGCCGTCTGACCGAGTCTTCTTAGTGGGCACCTTACTGGACATCACTTGGTGACAATGCCGCATATCATAAGAGAAGAAAAGAAAAAAAACAAGTTATTTTTTTCACTTTATTTTCATAAAATTACAAAATAAAAAATATAAATATATTCAAACAGTAAATATCAACTGCTCTGGTGTACACTTGAACTGTATTCAGTGAATAATCAAAGAGATTCCGCTGAAAAATAGGCAAAAACTGAGAGACGATTTGAGAACAAAATCAGCTGATCCACTGTCTTCTTCCAGCTGACAATTAACTTGTAATTATCTTTCAATTTAAATGTCAAACATTCAAGGATTTATTTTCTAATTATATTTTTTAATTGACTAAGAAAAAAAATCTAATGTTTTAAATTAAGTACCAAACTCTTTATTTTAACATACATCACTATATTTCAACATTTTTATACAAAACACTTTCTAACACTAGTTTTTACAGCTGGTGGAAGGCCTCTGCTGGTTACGCAGGCCTCCCTCAACTATTATATCAATCTCAAATAATAATATCAAATATGATGCACAATACAAATATACAAGTATCTAAAAAAATAACAAAACATTAAAAATTAATCTTAACATTTTTAACCTTTTATTACTCAATTGTCTAAGCAGAATTAGCAATATTAATTATATATTGTCTCAGCATTTTTCTTACAATATATGTAATTTATGTAATATGTAAATAAATTACATAATATGATATTTAGTTAAATGGCTCTAATATTATTAATTTACTAACTATTTCAATTCTGTTAATTTATATCATGATAAAGTGTTTTTTGAATTTCAAATAGCCCTCTTAATTAATACTAGAAGTTATTGTAAGGTGAGCTTCAACTTTTATGTTTCAACTGAGACTATAACGGTTAAATTCACTATTAATTGATATAACCTTTGAATCTACATTAAGTTAAATTGTTTATTTTTAGCATTAAGTAAAATGATCAATATTTTTACACTATTTGAAGGCTGTTGAATACTAATCATTCTAACACAACACCTAATTTGTATGTTTTTTTTGTTTTAATCGCCTTTCAGTTCAATGCCCTTTCGTAGACCGTAGAGCCTGGGCTTGTGAGAAGATCTGCCAGGTGGTGCTCAGTAGGAATTCTCTCCACTTCCAGTCGACCACTGGTGACTAGCTCTCTTACGAAAAAATGTCGTGTATTAGTATGTTTCGTCCGGCGATGGTACTCCGGGTTCTGCACTAGGCGAGTAGCTGCTTCGTTGTCAACACTAAGAACTGGGATGCTCTTTAATTCTGTGATCCCAGACAGCAACCTTTAGATCTATATTAGTTCTCCTGCTGCTTCACTAGCTGCGACTACTTTTGCCTCTGTTGTCGATATTGTTACAGATGTCTGCCGTTGACTCTGCCACGAGATGGCACCTTCTGCGTACTACCCCTGAAGTAAATCTTTCAGTGATCTCGTCTCCTCCCAGGTCTTTGTCGCTGTATCCTTCTAGAACTCCCATTTTATAATCGTGTCGGTAAATTATTCCCATATCTCGTGTGTTTTTTATATAACGAAATATGCGGGTTACCCTTACCCTTATAAGTTCTGGATGCTACTCCTACAGCATAAGCGATGTCAGGCCTCGTACCTGTCATTAGATACATCAAAGCACCTACAGCTTGTCTGTATGGATACTTCACTGTGTCTTCATCTTTCCCTGTCTTCATTAAGTCTTTTATTATTGGTATTGCAGTTGGTCTGCAATTTTCCCTTGCAAATCGATCCAAAATTTTCTTTGCATATCCTTTTTGGCCAATTTTAATGCAACCATCATGCAACTCTTTTCTATTTCCAGGTCCAGAAAATAGGATCCTTCTTTTTCTGAAATTTTCAATTCTCTTTTCAAATCCTGAGCGAATTTTGACAAAGTTTCTTCATCTGCTGCAGCTACTAGCCCATCATCAGTTAGATACCATTACCTAATATTGGACTGCAGCATCAGCAATTTCTCCTCACAACTATATAGCATTTCCAAGTCAAATTCAACCTTTTTTTATTTATTTAATTATCTTTAATTTTTCGATGTGTGGGTCTGTTATCGTATGAGTAGTTTTTGAAAATGACCTCCATTTTATGATTACGCCGCTGCGTTTTGACTTATTTAAGTTTTTCGAATTTATTCGATATTAAGGTGTACTTTTATGTTTCCTGAGCCGTAAATTTTGAAAATGACCTCCATTTAATGATTACGCCACTGCGTTTTGACTTATTTAAGTTTTTCGAATTTATCCAATTTAAAGGTCTACTTTTATGTTTCCGGAGCCGTAGATTTTGAAAATGACCTCCATTTTAAGATTATGCCACTGCGTTTAGATTTATTTAAGTTTTTTTGATTTATTCGATGTAAGGGTGTATTTTTATGTTTCCGGAGCTGTAGATTTTAAAAATGACCTCCATTTTATGATTACGCCGCTGCGTTTTGACTTATTTAAGTTTTTCGAATTTATCCAATATTAAGGTCTACTTTTATGTTTCTTGAGCCGTAGATTTTGAAAATGACCTCCATTTCATGATTACGCCATTGCATTTTGACTTATTTAAGTTTTTCGAATTTATCCAATTTAAAGGTCTACTTTTATGTTTTAGGAACCTTAGATTCTGAAAATGATCTCTATTTTATGATTACGCCACTGCGTTTAAACTTATTCAACTTTCTAGAATTTAACAAGTATAAAGGTATAATTTTATGTTTCTGGAGCAATAGATTATCCCCATTTTGTAAATGACCCAATTTCAAGTTTATGCCACAGTGTTTTGGATTATAAAATTATTTTTTTTTACTTTTTCGGTATAAGGATCTACTTATATGTTATCCGAGAAGTATTAAATTTTTTCTAATATTTAATATTTAAATTTATCTAATATTTAATATTTAAATTTATCTAATATTTAATATTTAAATTTATCTAATATTTAATATTTAAATCTATCTAATATTTAATATTTAAATTTATCTAATATTTAATATTTAAATTTATCTAATATTTAATATTTAAATTTATCTAATATTTAAGCTCCATTTTATGATTAAGCCGCTGCATCTCGATTAATTAGGCTTAATTTTGGGTTTTTTCAATACAAAGTTTCATCAATATGTTTTCGAGTATGAATAAATAAATAAATATTATGAAGCTAAATTTAAATTAACCACATAATACAAACTAAAAAGCCGAAAAGCAACTGGTAATAAATTTAACCTTCCATATTCAGATTTTTCAGCTAATTGTTCGAAATCTCATAATTTTGTGACAGGAGACCACAACATTAAAAAAGATAACTAAAATTAAATTAAAAATGAGACAATACATATTTTATTTATTTTGATTAGATATTTTTATTTATTTATTGAAAAATAAATTAATCCTTTGTATTTTGTTTTTTATTCGAAGGAAAAATCAAAAATACTTAAAAAACAGAAACACAGTGGCCTAATCTTAAAATATAAGTCGTTTTAAAAACGACTCGCCGTTTATCCCCAATGTGTCGAAAATCTTTTCCCTAATCTATCTTTTATCCTGATGGTCAAACCGTTCATGATATAGCTGCAATAAATTGTTCCGTGACACTGAATAAACTACATTTTCTTTAGTTACGCACGCCCTTATACAAAGCCTATAAAGCCCTCCAAATCTTTGTCTCATTCCTAATAACTTCATTTTATGTTATTTGTTTACTTTTTTTTCTTGTGTTTAGAAGTTTCTATTTTATGTTATTTGTTTACTTTTTTTTCTTTTATTTACTTTCTTCATCAGTATTATTTATTTACTTTTTATATTTATATTTATTTCTCTATTATTTGTATATATTGTATGAATGAGAACTCTTAGCCCTAATACTTATAGCCCTCCAGCAGGGGCTGATTGTATTATTATTCAATAAATAGATTAAAAAAAATAACTTCAGCTGTCGATTTATTCTGAAGAAACATATATCTGGCTTAGAAAGAAATTCACTTTTGGGATTTTTATCCTGGGCTGCCAAGACTGAAAACAAATTCTTACATATTTTTGGTACTATCCAAACCTTCCAGACTTCTTTCTTTACATCTAGTTTAGCTGATGAGAGTAATGCTTCGTGCTCATTTCTGTCATTCAAGCTAAATAAAGTTTTTTTGAAGGCACAAAGCTGACTTATTAAATTTTCTATACTCCGCTCTGCTTTGTTCATTAACAACCAATTGGATCGAAATGGAAAATATCCAGAAGGCAAAGTGCCTAATATTTTACATATAAATAATAATTGTGGAGGTGTTGATACGTGGTTCCTTACAAATGGAAGACCAAATGTTCTTTAACTTAGATATGTGATTCCCATTATCGTCATTATCTAATTTCCTAAAATTAAAAAGCTCCATGCAATAATCATAGACTTTATCTTCATCAAGTCTATCCAATAGTCTCTGAAGTTCTAACCACACTTCATGAGCTGTAGTGTAACGCATTACTTTTTCCTAAGTCTCCTCAGACAAATACGTTGTTAGTAACAGTAATGCACTGCTATCAGCTTTTTTAAAGGTTTTTGAATAACTATTGTACATAGTGATGTTATACATAGTTTCTATTATAAATAGCTACCTGCTCTGTAGTCGATGAGTCTGTAGGCTTCAATAAAGTTCCTTCGACAACTTCCATTCCTCTATACTCTGGAGGAGAATACTTATCTTGTATTTCCATGAAAACCAGTTAGACTTTCCTTCTAAATGACCAATTTTAATTTGTAGTCCTTCTATCTCACTCGGAATCATCTTCAGTTCCTTCAAGTTTTAGGAAGATAGCTTGCCTGGGCCCATAACCAATTGAATAAAAAAAAAAAGTCTAATGTATTAAATTAAGTATCAAACTCTTTATTTTAACATACAACACTATATTTCTTCATGGTTATACAAAACACCGCCCCAGAACTCTTGTGCTATAACCAAGATACATGATACATGATCCTCGGATTGCGGCAGTTCTACAATATCAGTTCTACATCCCTTCAGTAGAATCAGCCTAAGAAATATCTAATTCATTAAATTGTTAGAAACTTCTAACCTTCATTTATATCATTATTAGAGTATATTACTCTTAAATTTCACGCAACGTGAAAATTTAGTTTTGGAACCAACATCTTTGGTCAACCATTTTGCAATCCTTAATCATTAAAATTGGTCTCAGATCTTCTACCCCATTTCCAATTTCATTTCGTGTACTACTCTGGTAGCTCCTCAGGAATTTTTTGCAACAAAGAGCCAAGGTATCTTCCTCACAAATTAAAATCTCTCAATTCCTAACACTTACGAAATTCCAGAATAAGTTTTTATTCCACATACGCCCTTTTTTTGTTCCCATGGTCTTTGCAGGGTGGGCGGTATGTGCAACATTTTGTTTAGGTGCTGTGATTAGCAACTCATGTGCTACATTTTCTTCTGTGTGTCATTTTTATATATGACTCCAAAGAGCCAACCTTAATATACCAGGCATGTGTAAGGTAACTCCAACTTCTACACCACCGCTCTTAATATTCCTGCAATAGATTTATTAACATACAGCTCAGGTGGCTTTACTCCATTATCTTATTTGGTCCATCTTAACAACATCCGACCCATTGTTGCTCTCATCTTATCAACTATTCTTTCAAAAAGAATTAGAAAACATCTTTCTAGGCAACCTCCATTTCCACAAATTTGCGAGTTCTTCTCAGGGTGGGCGGCCATTCTTTAGATGTCAAATACCAAGATAGGAGGTTTTTTGAATTTCAGACCCTTATGCAGCCTCAAGAAAGACGTTGAGGATTTTGACTTTCACACTCCAGGCCATTCTTTGATAGGCTCCGCCTTATAGACTCTTCCCGAACCTGCTTTACTATTTCAAATCTCTGGTTCCCATCTCTCCAAATGGCAAATCTCGCGAATTTGGATTTGATGACGAAGAGAGTACCTTCCCACGCTTCAACAAAGGATGAAATGGACTCACAAGGTCTCAAATATTAAGATAGATTATGTCGTCATATTACTGGAGAAACGGCCCTTACTTGGTCATTGGCCAGTTGCGAGATTCAATGCCTTGTATCTTATTCAAATAATCAATTTATTTAGCAAAATACGTATTAATTTTCTTCTATGGACATTTGTTTCTATTGTTTACTAATTGAAGCTCACCTAGGGACATTTCGATTGTATTTTACTTTATATAAATTATTCAGCATAATTTAGGTGGGCGGTTTGTTTAGGGTTGATCACCCTAAATTGATATTAACCCCTCCCATCCCTTCATAGGGTGCGACTAAAACATCGCCAAGGTAACTCTGTAAAGACAATTAAATCTTCGATACTCACTCGGACTTTACCAAAAAAAAAGTTTATTTGGTAAAAAGTTTACAATGAACAAAATACACTGACAGGCAAAAATTTCCACCCACTTGATTTTTTCATGTTTTCATCTAAAAATATTTCTGCTTTGGATTGGTCATGGTATTTGTAGATAATACTTAGTATTTATGGAATTTTATAATCTTTTTTACCTTTAATAATCAAAATGTGATTCGGTAAGAAAGATTAGAGAAAAAAAATTGAAAAACGAACCATTATTATTCTAAAAGAAATTAATTACATCATCGTTTAGTAGCGCGTGTTTCCTCCTCTTGCCTTCACTACTTCTTGAAGACGCCTCGGCATACTTTCCACCAGTCGGAAAATGTCCCTTTGCTGGAGGATAGCCCATTCCTCCCGAAGAGCCCTTTCAAGGTCCTGCAGTGTATCAGGAAGTGTTGCACGCGCTCTTATTCGTCTTCCGAGGTTATCCCATAAATGCTCAATGGGGTTAAAATCTGGAGAACGTGGTGGCCGGGGTTAAACCTCAATATTGTTCTGTTGAAGGAACATCTGCACTATGCGGGCGACATGTGGGCGTGCATTAGAATAGAACGTTCGCCGATTTCGTTGAGGATAGGCAACACATGTGGTTCCAAAATCTCATCTACATAGCGAATGGCCGTCAAAGACCCTCCACGAACAACAACCAATTCTGTGCGGCGCTCCATTAAAATCCCAGCCCACACCATTAAGGAACCACGTTGGAAAGGTTGGCTCTAGGAAAATTTACAGTCTGCATATCTTTCCTTTCTTTTTCTCCACACCCTTTCACGCCCGTTTGGAAATCGAAGAGCGAATCTTGACTCATCTGTAAAAAGTGCAGCACTCCATTCGTCCATAGTCCAATGGCTGTGTTCTCGAGCAAAAGGCAGCCGTGTTACTCAGTGAGTTCTGGTCAACTCTGGTCCTCTTACTGGAAGAAAAGCCATTAATACTCATTTAATCTTCTCCGAGTGGTACGTTCAGAAATTTGCACACCTCGAACTTCTTCGAGCTGATGAATCGCTTGAACAACAGTAAGGCGCCAGTTTCGTTAAATTCTCATAGTCAAAAACTGGTCATCCCGTGGTTCTGTTACCCTAGGCCGTCCAGAACCGGGCCTTCTATTGTAAGAACCAGTTTCCCGAAGACGCCTGACGGCGTTTCGGAAAGTTTCATATGGAACTTCGATGGCATTAGCTGCATGTCTAATGGAACGTCCATCATCAATAAGTGCCACACCAATTTCTGACTATTTGCTAGGCGGTTAAGGGAGGGGTATTTATACAGAATCAGGAGAAAAATGCTGACTCTAGGGATTTATCATTATTTGGCTACCTTAAGTGACGATGGCGCCGTCTGCACTGAAACAACTGGAGAAAATCGGCGACTGAAGTCAAAAGGGGACGCATTCTCTTTCCTCTTCAAGACTTTTTTCTTCACTCTTGTTCTACCATGGGTGGAGGCATGGAAGAGTAGAACACTCGAGATTTGCTGGACCCATGGAGGTGAGAGAGAAGTGTGGCAGTCGGCCAACCACCCTACCAATCAGCATAATCCATAATCAGACATCATGCAGACAAGTAACAATAGTACAATACAAATTCACTAAATATATATTGTAACCTTCTTACATTGAAACCCCCACCTTTATGTAATATATTCAATACAATTATATTTATCGTTCATACAGTCCACTAAATTGTTTTACCAGTCCAATCACCTTTTTGTACCAGATCAAATCAAAAATGATGGTATAGATCCCAAAACAATAATTATTTTTGACTGAACAAACCAACCAACTTATGGAAAATGAAGAACCTATATTGGGCATCATTATAAATTTGGGCTGACAAAAGCTGGAATTATTAAAAATTAAAAATTTAAAGTATATTTGATTATTGATTAAAGTTACGAAGTTTATTGCATTTGAAAGGAAATTTGAAATGCTTAAAAAAGTGCCTAGTAGGGTAGTAAAGGTTTTCTCAATATTTAGTTCTGTTTAACAGCTGTTAAACAAATTTTTAACGATGGGACAGTTGTAATAATTATTACATATTGAAAATAGGTTTATCTTAACCACCTAATAATATACTGTGGTTATTTTCTGAGTTCATTTCGCAAAAACACTTCTCTTAGAACCCTAAATGTTACATGGCGCCCAACTAAGGAAAATATTACAGACGATATTCAATAAGGCACCTAAAAAGACACAGTCTCAGAAATCGTACCATTTCACCAAAAACAACCTCAAAGAGATACTTTCATCCACTTATCCAACCATTAAAAGCATTAATGAAGTGAGTCGCTCCGTATTAAATGTTTCGTCAGATTTTTTCATTATTGCTGGAGGAGACTACAATGCTAAACACCAACGATGGGGTTGTCGAACATCCAACTCCCGCGGTAGCATCCTATCACGTGTCTCTTCTTCCAACAGTTATTCAATCCTCTTACCCATGAATCCTACATATTGGCCTACATCTCTGAAAAAACGTCCCGATATCCTGGATATATTTATCACCTCCCAGATTTCCTCCTCCCAATCCATTATCAAATCCCTGGATGACCTTTCGTCAGATAATAGTCCAGTTTTGCTTTTACTACATTCGAACTTTGCTCCTAAACCTAAACTTCCTAAACTAATTACAGGACGAGTGGACTGGGACAAATTTCGTCATGATCTGGAAGATAAACTGGACTTAAAAATTCCCCTCAAAACAAAACAACATATTGATAATGCCATAGAAAACCTTAATACAACTATAACAACGAGTATAAATAATAACACATTTGTTAATAATAAAAGCAATAATTTAAGACAAATTAACTTGCCACAGCATATTCGAATCTTATTAAGGGATAAACGCAGAGCAAGATCGAAGTGGCACAGGACTAGATATCCTTCAGACAAAACGTACTATACCGAATTGACTAACAAACTAAAATCAGAAATCAGAGAAGGTTATCTACCTATGATAAGGTATTATTGTGCTTCTCAGTGTTTTGTATTTTTCAAGTTTGTTCTGTTAGTTTTGTTGTATCGTTTCCTACTGTTTGTGTTATTTTAGTGTTTTATAGTTTTTTGAACATGATTTAGTTTTAGTTTATGTTTATTTAGTTAATTTTATAAACTTTTTGAGTGAACAGTGGAGGTTAAGGTTAACTTTGTGGTTTTCACGAAGGTTTAATCTAACCAAAAGGACGTTTAGAGACTATTACGTTGGTGAAGCACTAAGGTAAGTTCATATTAAAGTCTTACTTTTGAAGATAGGAAATTTATAAGTTTCCCGAACGTAGGTTAGATTTTGAGTGTTGAATATTTCCTTCTACTGTTGTTCACCCATTATTTCAACGTATAAAGTTGTTAATTTTGGATTGCGTAAGATGGCTGATGAAATTGCATCAGCAATGGAGCAGGAAATGGTGGAAGAACAGGCTATAAAGTGCCCAAGGCCTTCAGCAAAGAGGCAAAGGAAAGGATCTCCTGACGCCCGAGAAGAAACTGATAAAGAACGTGTAGACGATAGTCTTCTGCAAGATGCACGTAGAATCAAAGAAAACATCAGGGTCTACATGAACGCAACAGACAGAAACGTGAGTGCGAAGGTACAAAAGCATGTTAATGGGAAAATTCAGCAGTTATAATGGAGACAATATACGATAAGAACTATGAAAAAACGTTTTTAGTACAACGTGTGGTAAAGGACACATTAGCTTCCTCTGAAATGTATGATATCATAGTAAATGCATTAGTGGAAAAAGCAGTACCTATGGTTATCGAGGGAATCGAGACGGAAAGTAAAACCATACAAAGACCACTGTCAGAACCTCAGACATCTCGGGAGTTTACATGCGTTAAAGAACAACCGCTATTAGCCGATGCCCTTATTGAGACCACGGAGAATGAAAGTTTCCAGGAAGTAAAGAAAAAGCAAAGAAGGAAAAAGGCTCTTCCACAAGTGGCCAAAGAGAGCGAGGCCTCTAAACCTATAGCAGAGGAAAGTTTGACCAAGAAAAGGTCTACACATCAGACTACGATGGCCGATATTGTTAAAGGGCTTCCATTAAAACCGATGGATACTACAAGACCAACTTATGTTACCATCGCTTCTCAAGGTAAAAGTGCAGCTGACATCATCAACAATCTGCCTTCTCCAACTGAACTAGGAGTCAAGGCGAGAGTTGTACGGGCGACCTAAGCTGGCTCAGTTTTAGTTTGTGTTGATGTGGGTGCCCACGCGAAAAAAATAATTGAATGGCAAAAATTAAAAGAAGTTGGGATGGAGGCAAAACTAGCCTTAAAAAGAAAACCAAAAGTGGAGGTAAAAGGAGTTCCCCTTTCATGGACTGCGGAAAATCTAGAAAGGGTGCTATGGGAAAGGTTGGCTGCAAAATCGGCCGCTATTTCTGAGAACCAATTAGGTAATATAAAGCCATTGTTCTCATCAATGGCTAGAAATAAAATTACCAATAATTGGGTGTTAGAAGTACATCCAATGGTAAGATATAATCTACTCAAGGAGGAGATAATTACAGGAGGTTGGTGGTCACTGACAATCTTAGATTACCCCGATGCTCCTCCCTGTCTAAGGTGTCAGGGATATGGACATACAAAAGCTACTTGTGAGGCAAATGGCATAGTATGCAAGTGGTGTGCGGCGAGTGGGCATATTGCTAAAAACTGTCCCGCAAAAGGAAATAAGACCGCACCTACATGCGTTAACTGCGTGAGGGAAGGTGTTCAAAAAAGTAAGGCTAAACACCAGGCAGGAAGTAGAGAATGCCCAGTGCACATCAAGAGATCTCAAGAATTAGTGAGGAGAACTCACTATGATTAGACTCAACATCCTGCAGTTGAATATGGGCCGCCGGCATATTGTGGCTGACGAGCTTCGCGCCATGGCACAACGCTACGATATCATGGCGGTCCAGGAACCTAGCTGCCGTGGGAACAGGGTTACGGGGTTTGGCCTCACGTCAAGAGTTATAGCCCTGAGCAGTGGAGAGAGGAGGCCCAGGGCTGCAATAGTGATTAATAATCCTAACCTTGACGTGATGGATCTGAGACAACACACCATGGCGCATTATGCATCTTGCTATGTTAAGTGGGGCAAGATTTCTTTCACATTGGTATCGGCATACCTACCTGTAAATAGTGATGTAGAAGAAAGCATATCCGCTATGGAGGCGATCATTAGAGAGATGAGGAATGTGATCATGTGCTCAGATACCAACTCCTGGAACTCGGTCTGGGGGTCCAATATTACTGACAGGCGAGGCGCTAAAATGGGAAATTTCATCGGCAGAAATCACCTTGTCGTGATGAACGAACCCTCTGCCACCCCTACCTTCTCTGGAGGCATGGGGCAGAGTTGGATTGACGTCACGATCGCCACGCCTGCGCTTACGAGGTATATTGCTGATTGGACTCTCAGATCTGATACGAGTTCCGATCACTTTGCGATAGCAATTGGCCTGGTAAATGAGCCAGGATGTTCCCACGGTACTGATAAGGGTTTCGTCACTAAAATAAATGACTGGAATGTTTTCAGGTCCTACCTGGAAGGAGTGATTGCAGACGAGGAGTGGGAAGCGGCAGAGATGGATGTAGTCGACAATCTGGACTACAAGGTGTCCAGGATTACCAACAACATTCGTGATGCTGCCGAACACTCCCTCAAGCACCGGAAGGCGAGGGTTCGACCTGTCCCATGGTGGACGCCAGCCTTAACTGTTCTAAAACGAGACCTCTACAAGGCCGGGCGGTCATATCAGAGGTGCAGATGCGAAGAGAGGCGCACTGTACTTCGCAATGAGTACAAGTCAAAAGCCAGGATATACCGAAACGAGGTTCGCTCACAAAAGCGGAAGTCTTGGGATGATTTCATCATTGAAGAGTCTATGAAGAATCCCTGGGGTATTCCGTATAGGGTAGCATTGGGTAAGTTGTCCCCGATGCAGACTATTGCAGCCTTGCGGTATCGTAATACTGAGGCAACCACCCTTGAAGAAACTGCCAATGTTTTCATTGAAGCAATATATCCCAGAGATGACCCAACCCAGGACAGCGAAAATGATGATTTTGTGAGACGCACCACGGTATATCCACCTGGTTCAGATTTGTGCCCACCATGGGACATTCACGATCTTCGTATTGCCGTGGATAAGCAGAAGACTAATCGTGCTCCAGGACTTGATGCAGCGATGAATAGATAGATGAATAGATGCAGCGATGTTGAGGAACAGTATCACGTATATTGAAGACCGGCTGTTGAGTATTTTCAATGAATGTCTGGATATGGGATACTTTCCAAGAAGATGGAAGATCGCTGATTTGAGACTACTCTACAAGGGAGGAGATAGGGACAAACAACTCCCTAATTCATATAGACCTATATGTCTCCTCCCTGTGATTAGCAAGGTCCTGGAGAACCTCATGATGACTAGTTTACGGCCTGTTTTCGCTAGAGCAAGTCATCCACGGCAATATGGATCAACCAGAGGCAGAGGAACCGCTGATGCATTGCTGAGAGTGCGCAGAGATGTTGAGGAGAGGGCGGAGCGGTATGTCATGTTGCTTCTTTTCGACATATCCTCCGCCTTTGACAGCGTATGGTGGCCTAGCGTGCTCCAGCAGCTGCAGAGGTATGATGCTCCTAGTAACTTATACACACTAGTAAGAAGTTATCTCCAGGATAGAAGTGTCAAGATTAGAGGCAATTACTACGAGGTAGAAGCTTCCATAGAGAGAGGTTGCCCTCAGGGATCGGTGCTTGGTCCTGCTCTATGGAAGCTCGTCTTTGATGAGTTACTGGGAGTGTTAGAGGAGGAGCGGTTTCCTGCCACTGCGTACGTTGACGACCTAGCTGCTGTGGTGGCCTCCAACAGCAGAGCTGGAGTCAAGAGAGAAGCAGAGCGATGCGCCGGCTTATTCGCTAGATGGTGTGAGGGGAAGAAGATGAGGATGGCTGCTGCCAAGACACAAGCCATCCTCCTTAAGGGAAAGACTGATAGGGCACACCCTATAACGATGTACATAGAAGGCCAGAGGATACGTCCAAGTGAGGTGGTAACCTACCTAGGGGTTAGGTTAGGTGTAGGCCTCAATATGACGCCTCATTTGGAATATCTGGCAGGTAGGGTGGCCCTAGCAATGAACGGTCTAAGTCGTGTGGGGGGCGCATTTTGGGGCCTTAGGTATCCAGCCACTATCACTATTTATAAGGGTGTTGTGGAGGGTATCCTTAGGTATGCGTCTCCCTTCTGGTTCCGAAACCTCACACTCAGACAAAGAAATAGGCTAGCATCGACTCAGAGAACTGCTCTGCTTCGGGTCACCAGAGCATATAGGTCTACGTCGCATGAAGCAGTGCAGGTCTTAGCGGGGGTGGTGCCTCTCGACCTCCTCCTGCGAGAAGAAGTGACCAGGTACGACTACAAGAAGGAGGGCTCAACTAGTCTGTCGGAGAACCTACGGATGAGGATTATTGAAAACCCAAATAAATGGAAAAAGATTATCCGGGAGGAAACAATTGAAGATTGGAGCAGACGGTGGGTGACGACTCCGAAAGGCAGTACCTTAAGAAAATACTTTCCCACCGTTGAATCTCGGTTACAGGCCAAATGGGTCCTCCCAGACTATTGGGTTTCACAATTTCTCACGGGGCATGGGGGTTTCAGAGCTAAACTCCATGGCTTCGGACAGGATATAGATCCCCACTGCCCCGCTTGTGGTGTTCCGGAGACTGTTGAGCATGTGGTCACGGCCTGCACTGCTTTCGACGAATTAAGAGCGAGGTTAATGAGAACGACGGGAATTTTCGTCCTCACTGAGGAGGAGTTTCCTCAGTTGGTGAGTGAAGAAAACTTTCCGCGGTTCAAAGACTTTATAAATGGCTGGAAGACGGCGGAGGGCCCAGCTCACTTCAACCTAGGTGCATACAGAAGGAGAAGAGGACCAGTCCCAGGAAGACCTCCGGATTCGGGAAGCCAGGCCTAAAGGAGCCAGGAAAAAGTAGAAGAGCTAGCTGTGTGCACAGCTTAGAAATTTGTAAACTGATATTATGGCAGTAGTGTGTTATTATACATTAGTGCTTAACATCACACTACTGCATACACCCGTGTTGCCCTCGTGGCATGGGAGGGTGGAAAACAAATAAAAAAAAAAAAAAAAAATCAGAAATCAGAAAATATAAAACTCAACAATTACTGAACCTAACTGGAAATATTACAACAACTGACAAATCACTATGGACTACAACCAAAAAACTTCTGAAGTTTAAAGATTTTAATCACCCACTTCTTACTGAATCCCAAACCTGGTCCAAATCCGACGAAGAAAAAGCCCAGTTATTCGGTCAACATCTGTTCCAAATTTTCAACCCACATCCTGATATCCTTAACCACATCGAATGTATTGAATCAGAACTGGATACTCCTCTCCAAATGTCCCTACCACCTAAAGCATTTCATCCCACAGAAATATCCAACATCATTCAAAGATTACCCTCCTACAAAGCTCCTGGACATGACCTAATAACATCCCAGATCTTGAAACTTCTTCCTCGAAAAGCCATCCTATTCCTTACTTTCATATATAATGCTGTACTCCGATCAACATATTTCCCTGATCCTTGGAAAATATCTATTGTCAAAATGATCCACAAACCCAAAAAGCCACCAGAATATCCATCCTCTTACCGTCCCATCTCTCTGTTACCCATCATGGGAAAAATCCTGGAAAAACTAATCTTAAAACGCCTGTACCCAATCCTAGATTCTAATCACATAATCCCAGATCACCAATTTGGATTCCGCTCCTCCCATTCCACTATACAGCAATGCCATCGTGTGGTAGACGTAGTATCCTCTGCATTGGAGCGCGGTATGTACTGTACGGGATCCTTTCTCGATGTTGAACAGGCGTTTGATAGAGTTTGGCACCCGGGACTGCTGTACAAACTCCGAAAATTCCTACCATCTACCTATTTCCTCATTATCCGTTCCTACCTTACTGATAGATACTTTAAAGTAAATCACAACAATGTATATACATCCCGTTTTTCCCAGTCTGCAGGTGTTCCTCAAGGTAGTATCCTAGGTCCTATCCTTTACACAGTTTATACAGCTGACATCCCAACCCATCCCAACACTGTCATCACCACATATGCTGATGACACATGTATCCTATCAGTCAATAACGACCCATCTATTGCATCCCAAACCCTTCAATCCCACATCACAAACCTGGAAGAATGGTGTCAGAAATGGAGAATTAAAATAAATTCCAATAAATCCCATCAAATTACCTTCACCCTTCGTCGTAAACCAATGACTTCCTGTCCTTCAGTATCCTTTAACAACATCTCACTTATTCCTGTTGAACAAATCCGTTACCTAGGACTCCATCTGGACAAACGTCTAACTTGGAATCCTCATACCAGACTGAAACGACAAGAAACCGCTCGACGTTTCCGACTACTTCAACACTTACTAGACAAACGCTCTAACCTTCCAATCAATTATAAAAGACTGATTTACATGACTATAATAAGGCCTATTTGGACTTACGGGGTTGAGCTATGGGGCTCCACCAAGCCTTCAAATTCCTCTCGCATACAGTCCTTGCAATCCAAAATCCTTCGTAAAATCCTCAATGCTCCTTACTTTGTTACAAATAAAATTATCCATAATGACCTTAATGTTCCTTATGTATCAGATTTGGCCCAATCCAGATATCTGTCCTTCCATAATAAACTTCATAACCATCCTAACCCTCTTGTCTCTAACCTTGCTTCCTATTCGATTCCTGATAACCCTCCGAGGCGTCTGAAAAGAAGATGGCCACGTGATCTTCTAATATAGACATATTATTAGAGTGCTACCAATGGGTAGTTTCTCAACATGTGTTCCATGTCTTTATACCAATGTGCAAATTTACTAGATGTATTTTTTTGTATACAGTTGTAAATATCATTTAAAATAAATAAATAAATAAGATTTTTTCAAAACCACAGACTGACCCAAATAAAACATCAGAATATATTTTTCAATTCCAAAAACACGTATCTATATTTCCATACAGTATTAGTGTCGATATGCAAATTCATATTCTTCACTCTCTATTATATCCGCCAGTGATTCAACAATTTCCGAGCTAGCTAATGGACAGTTTACAAAGCCTTATTAATCGATCGAAAATTCTATAATTACATGAATCTAAGAACAAAATAATAACCAAAAATAATCGCGATTCAATATCAAGTAATATCATAGTATTTCAATGAACATATAAATGACTTGGAAAAAGTCTTTCAACGCCTTGAAATATATAAACTTAAAGCGAACCATGAAAAAATCATATTTTGCAGAGAATCTGTTAAATATCTTGGTCACTTGATCACTCCAGCTGGTATTAAGTCCGATCCGTTTAAAATAATCTGAACTTCCTCCTTTGAAAAGCCTCAAACAGCTTCAATCGTTTATCAAGACTTGTTCATGGTTTAGAAAATTTATAAGGAACTTATATATTATATATATATATATATATATATTAATATATATATATATATATATATATATATATATATATATTATATTATTAATATAATTTATAAGGAAGTAGCAATAGCCGAGCCATTCACCACAAGAATAACGAAGAAAACAGCTTCTTGGCAATGGAAAATAGAGCTGGAAAACGCTTTCAACCAATTGAAAAATGTATTGACCTCTGCGCCCATCCTTAAACAAATAGTCGGAGACAAGCCGTACTTCTCAAATCACATGATGGTGAATAACACTCGATCGAATATGCTGCTTGCTCACTGTTGCTGAAAAGAACTATAACGTTACTGAACGCGAAGCTCTAGCAGTTATCTTGGCTACTGAAAAATTCAGAAGTTACATCGAAGGATCAAAAGTATCAATTAGATTGAATCACCAACCCCTAAAATGGCGTATGAGCTTAAGATCTCCTTTAGGAAGTCTTGCAAGGTGGGCTTTTCACTTGCAAGACTTGAATCATATATACTCCCGGTAAAGCTAATGTTATAGCTGATACATTATCTCGGCTACCTATCCATGCTACTGTAGATGAGACCGACCCAATATACAGCTGGCTCAAACTATTATAGCAACATTATTTCGAAAAGCACGGCTGTCAGGGAGATTGACTAAATAATCATGCTATAGTGCTAATTCTAATTTAGTATGCGCATGCCCCAGTTTCTATCTACCAACCTGCTACATCGTCTCCCACAAAGTGACTTAATTACCAGTTAATTAGTGAACTTTAGTGCAATAAAACAGTGATAATTCAACATTTATCAATTGACTATTCAACTCAACATAAACAAAGTGAGTAACAACTTGTTTATTAACATTAAGACTGCAGTGTAAACAACGATAGTTTTATAGGTAGAGGCCATAGCTAGCTATCATTGCCCCCCACTCCCTTTAGTTGCCTCAGTGCCTTCTAAGGGGGAACAAGTATACTTAGGAGGCCTCTACAAGTCTACGTGATTAGTTCCGTACTAAAACTTTTATTTTTTTCTCCTCTCTTTTATTTACCACCCTATCGTCATGAGATGCGATATTATCATATGATAATGTCTAGCAAAAACAAAGATCTAGGAGTTTAGGTAATAACAGCTCTCGAAGTTCACCGATAAAACAGAAGCCTAGACGTTCTAATAGAAAAACGCCACCTTCAACACCTGATAACCCTAGTGATAACATGAATGACCCTCAACCTGGTACTTCTTCAACGAAAACTATGACTACACAAAATATAAACAACGAAACGGTTGAATCTCCATCGGAAGAGGCAACCGAGGAGTCGGGAACGGAGACGGATGAACCAGCCAGCAGTGGAGGCGAGGGAGGCAGGAGCAGCCAGCGGAGCGAGCAGCGGCGAGCGACGGCGGTAAGGAGGAAGCTAGGCGGCATCTGAGAAGTGTGTCAGCAGAGAGGCGACCGCACAGCAACCTGCAACAGTATCAGAGGTAAGCCATGCTGGTTGCCGATTATTGAAGTAGACGGGGGAGTGAAGTGTCTCGTGGACACAGGGAGCTCGAGTACTATCATGACCCGAGGGGCGTTGGAGAAAGTGTGCGGGAGCGAGAGGTTACTCCGGATACAAAAATGCGACTGCCAGCTAATCACTCTGGGTGGTCCGTGTAGTGTTGAGGGGGAAGCGACAATTAGGCTTGATCGGTGGGCAGGGAAAAAGGGCGAGCTAAAGGTGCATGTAGTAGAAAGCATGACACGGGAGTACCAAGTCATAATAGGGTGCGATCTGTTAGGACAGGTAGGGGTGAGCATTAGAAACCGTAGAGGAGCCTGGAGTATTAGGCTGGGAAAGAGGAAGTTTGGATGTATAGGGGTCGCGAGAGAAAGAAGGGTGCGGATAGGAGCGGTGAACAGGGTGGAGGACTGGAGAAAGTCGCTACAAGTGGAGTTTGAAGATATTTTCTTCAGGGAGGGCGAGGTATCTGGGGTAACAGGGAAGACGGTACATGAAATCCCACTGAAGCAAGATAGGGTAACCTACGTAAAGGAACGGAGATACCCGCAGGCGCTGAGGCAGCATATTCGGGAGGAGTTAGAAAGCCTAAAGGAGCAAGGGATCATAGTCGATAGCACCTCGCCATTTAATAGTCCCCTGTGGGCGGTGAAAAAGAAGGCAGCGCCCGGGGATAATAAGGAAAAATACAGGGTGGTAGTGGACTATCGTAAGCTGAACGACAACACGTTAGATGAAAAGTAACCGATCCCCAGATTCGAAGATATACTCGATAGGTTGAGTGGGGCTGTGGTATTTAGCACGTTGGACCTCAAGGCGGGATATCACCAAATACGGATGCACCCGAAGGATCAACACAAAACGGCGTTTACATTCGAAAGGGGGCATTACGAATTCACCAGAATGCCGTTTGGTCTGAAGAATGCGCCCATAACGTTTCAACGCCTGATGGACGAATTTTTGAGGGGTATCGACGACTCCGTATGTCAAGTATACATGGACGACCTGCTGATTTTTAGTAGAACGGAAACCGAATTTGACTCAAGTGGGGCATTTGAGGTCGGTATTCGAAAGGCTGCGGCAATTCGGGCTGAAACTGTCTAGCGAGAAGTCCCTGCTGGGACAAACGCGGATCAATTTTTTAGGCCACACTATTTCTAGCGAGGGGGTCAGACCGGATGCGGCAAAGGTGGAAGCAATCACACGGATGGCGGTGCCACGGGACGTTAAAGGGATTCGTAGGCTTCTCGGGACGCTTAACTATTATCGGAGATTCGTACCTGAGATGGCAGAATACTTGGTACCTATCAACAACTTGCTGAAGAAAGGCGCGAGGATTGTGGTGACACCAGAAATGGAGAACAATATTCGGAAATGCATGAATAGGTTGCAGGCAGAACCCGTGTTGGCGTTCCCGGATTTTGAGAAGCAGTTCAACATCACCACTGATGCGAGCGAATACGCGTTGGGGGCCGTTTTGTCCCAGGGCAGAAGTGAGGGTGAACGTCCGATAGCATACGCGAGCCGACGGCTTACGAGTGCGGAATCACGATACAGCGCGTTGGAGAGGGAGCTACTCGCGATAGTGTGGGCTATCGACCATTTCAGGCCATACATATTTGGAGGAAGTTTCGAGTCCACACCGACCACAAACCCCTTCAGTGGGTAGGGAAACTTAAGGAAACCTCAGCTAGGGTCACGAGATGGAAAGAATTCCTTAGTCAGTACAACATAGAGGTGGTGTATAAGCCGGGAAAGGAAAACGTGGTGGCAGACTGGCTCTCTAAGGCCATCATGATACGGGATGGCGGGACGTGCGCCGATTCTTGAATGAATGGACTCCTGATGGTGAAGGGGCAGATGATACCGTCGGTATAGAGGACAGGGAGGAGTCCCCGGAAGAGGATAGCTCAGCGGAGGAAAGAGCAGCGGAGATGGAGGAAATAGACGAAATCATTAACGACAAGCATCGGCAGGTAATCTGGAAAACAAGAACAACAGGGATCATGAAAATAGATTACCGAAGATATGGGAAAAGTAGGATTCGCGTCATTTGGTCGCAACCCGGGGTGAGCGAGGAGCAAATCCGTACGGCACTGAAGGACGCCACGGAACCGGGAAAAACGCACCATCTCTATGTTGGGAATAATACGGTATGGGAAAAAATAAAGCGGATGTGGAGATCCGAGCGAATAGGCGTGGATAGAACGCTCATCCGGTGCAAGTATGCAGTGGAAACCATACAGGATGAGGAGCAACAACAAGCAGTCACATTGGCATACCACCAGGCGAAGACCAACCACCGAGGCGTGAACGAGACGTTGCAGGCATTACGGCGAAAGTATTTCTGGTGGGGCATGAAAAAATCGATCCAAGTAATCATAGGGAAATGCGAGGTATGTATGCGCACAAAATATGATCGACACCCCCCCAGAGGAGTTCAGGAAGAGACACCTACAGGGAATATGCCGCTACAAGACCTCCAGATTGATACATTCACCTGGAAAGGGTTCAAGTGGGTCACTATCATCGACATCTTTAGTAAAGTAGCTATGGCACATCAAGTCATGGACAAGTCTGCCAACGCAGTTGCGGAAGCCCTACAAATCTGGGTGCAGTTTTACGGAGTCCCCGAGAGGATCACATCAGACGGGGGCAGGGAGTTTGACAATACCGCGATTAGGGAAGAGGTGAAACGATTAGAGGTTGTTTGGCATTATAACACCCCGGGACACCCTAAGAGTAGAGGAGGCATCGAACGATTGCACAGCACATTGAGTGACCACATCCGTGTATATCAGGGGGAGAAAGGGTTGGAGCCGGATGTTGCAATGAAGAAAGCGGTAACAGCCTATAACCACTCGATCCACTCCGTAACGGGATTTTCACCCGTGGAAGTACTATTCGGGATGCGCAGGCCAAGGCGAGATTGCGGGGAAACAACGATCAATGAACCGTTAGTAGAGCAAATCCAGAGTAATAGGGTAGAGGTAGAAAAGACGTGGGGAAAAGTAACGGGGAAAATTAAGCGGGAAAAGGAGAAGCGGGTAGAGCGGCAGAATGTGCAGGTACGTGACCGAATGGGAGAACTAAAGATCGGAACAATAGTGTACCGTAGAGTAGGAACCAACAGAGGGAAACAATTGTTACGGTACGAGGGCCCATTCAGAGTGGTTGCTATTAGGGAGCATAATCTGCTAACCATCGAAAGCATTAACGAACCTAAGAAGAGGAGAACTGTTCACATTGAACAATTGAAGCTCCCAATGTTAGAACCGGAACATAAACCAACAGATTCGTAGTACCCTCACCGCTGGGGATAAGAGACATGTTTTCTTTTCTGGTTGTTAAAACATAAAGATGATGTCATTTTTTTTTTGTAAATAGAGCTATAGCAAAACAGTAGATGCAATTGTAGTTTTTTTTTATAGTATTAAGAGTTCTGTTCCATTGTTAATAAGACGTTGTAAGCAAGTGTTTTGTTTAGTTTCTGTGTTTTATTTCTTTTTATTTATTTCTCGTTCCAGCGGAGTGGAAGTGAGTTTCAGTGTATTTTAAGTTTATATTGGTACGAACAATTGTAAAGTGTTAAGGCTGGTACCGGTGGCTCCGATCTAGGAATCTATAAGTTTCCGAAAATCCTATTCGTAAACTGGTGGGGGGGAGATAAAGACCGGAGACTGGCGATATCAGCCTTAATACCATCTTGTAATGTAAATAAACATGACAACTGTATATAAGGCAGATTATTGAACGAATAAAGCAGTGTTTATTCAGAAGCCGTGAGTGTTGTTTCTCGATCCTTTTTCCTTCTTTTTTTTTATTTTTGAAGTCCGCCGACGCTTAACTTATATATATATATATATATATATATATATATATATATATATATATATATTTTTTTTTTTTTATGGTATTGTATATATGTTATGAATGTGCCTCACTCAGCCTTAGTACTCAGTGCCCTTAAGTGTGGCAAAATGTATTATTTCTCAATAAGCAGATAAAAAAAAAAAAAAATTCTAATTTGATTGCTGTGGACTGTATGTAAGCATATTTGATTCTAAGTAAGCTATGTTTTGAACATATTGCTATATTTTATATGTATTATAATGTCAGTTAATAAGGCCGGATCTATTACAATAAGGGTTAGTAATAGGGGGTTACTTTGTTCCCTTAACAAGCCACTCACCTAAATTAAGATACGCTAATTTGGTATAATGTCAGCACTAATTATTTCAGTATAATCAATGTGCGTACCCTTTTATGCTGGCATAAACTTACTTAACTGAGTGGGCACTCCAGTCTATTTTAGGTGTTGTCTATGGGAAGTTCTGCCTTGGAATGGTGTGAGAGCGTCTCGTCGCTTGGCCGGCTCAAATCTCCGATTAATTTCTAAAAGTTACAAAAACTTGATGCACAATTGCGCAAACCAAGAATTGGTAGTTATTAGTATATGAAGACCCCTCCCCCTCTCAAAATAACAATGGACCAATTACATTACCATAATTAAAAATACATATGTGTATTTATTTAATGGTTTTGGTAAGTATAAAACGTTGGGTAAAGTCTCCAAAAAATATTAGAATAAATAAAATAAAAACTTTTTTTTAAATTACTTTTGGCGATAAAATGTTTCATGAGTGATTTACTCATGCAGACAGAATGTTTCATGAGTGATCATTCTTCATGCACCGTTGCACATTTACTCGAGTAATTTCCCAACACTGTTTGGCACCTTTTATATATGAATTATTTATTCGTAGCATGCTTTTCACTCACCATTTAATATTTATATGACATTTATAACCAGTTTATAATATCTTTACATACGTATTTTTTTAATACACTGACAGGCAAAAAATTCCACCCACTTGATTTTTTCATGTTTTCATCTAAAAATATTTCTGCTTTGGATTGGTCTATTGTTTTTAATGAATAAATAGGTAATCTTTTTGTTTGTTTTCACTTAGGAATGTTAATATAGAGGACAATGACAATTAATCCTTAATTCAATGAAATGATTCTAGGTTCCAATGTTTAATTTCTATGGAATCAAAATGTTTATTCAGTGTCGTTTCTTGCAGCACATTTCTTAGTCTCCGATTTTTGATTTTTTCAATTTTAAGTTTAAAAATGCCTCTTAGTGCTGAGTATGTTGCTCGTGGTGTGGCACTTGTTGATGATGGATGTTCCATTAGACATGCAGCTAATGCCATCGAAGTTCCATATGAAACTTTCCGAGACGCCGTCAGGAGTTTTCGGGAAACTGGTTCTTACAATAGAAGGCCCAGTTCTGGACGGCCTAGGGTAACAGAACCACGGGATGACCGGTTTTTGACTATGAGAATTTTACGAAACCGGCACCTTACCGTTGTTCAAGCGATTCATCAGCTCGAAGAAGTTCGAGGTGTGCAAATTTCTGAACGTACGGCTCGGAGAAGATTAAATGAGTATGGATTAATGGTTTTTCTTCCAGTAAGAGGACCAGAGTTGACCAGAACTCACTGACTAACAAGGCTGCCTTTTGCTCGAGAACACAGCCATTGGACTATGGACGAATGGAGTGCTGTACTTTTTACAGATGAGTCAAGATTCGCTCTTCGATTTCCAGACGGGCGTGAAAGGGTGTGGAGAAGAAGAAACGAAAGATATCCAGCATGTAATTTTTCCCAGAGCCAACCTTTCCAACGTGGTTCCTTAATGGTGTGGGCTGGGATTTTAATGGAGCGCCGCACAGAATTGGTTATTGTTCGTGGAGGGTCTTTGACGGCCATTCGCTATGTAGATGAGATTTTGGAACCACATGTGTTGCCTATCCTCAACGAAATCGGCGATCGTTCTATTCTAATGCACGCCCACATGTCGCCCGCATAGTGCAGATGTTCCTTCAACAGAACAATATTGAAGTTTTAGCCCGGCCAGCACGTTCTCCAGATTTTAACCCCATTGAGCATTTATGGGATAACCTCGGAAGACGAATAAGAGTGCGTGCAACACTTCCTGATACACTGCAGAACCTTGAAAGGGCTCTTCGGGAGGAATGGGCTATCCTCCAGCAAAGGGACATTTCCCGACTGGTGGAAAGTATGCCGAGGCGTCTTCAAGAAGTATTGAAGGCAAGAGGAGGAAACACGCTCTACTAAACGATGATGTAATTAATTTCTTTTCGAATAATAATGGTTCGTTTTTCAATTTTTTTTCTCTAATCTTTCTTACCGAATCACATTTTGATTATTAAAGGTAAAAAAGATTATGAAAATTCTATAAATACTAAGTATTATCTACAACTACCTTATATTATATACGAATACAACTTTTTTTACAAGTGGAAGAAATATTTTCAGATGAAAACATGGAAAAATCAAGTCGGTGGAATTTTTTGCCTGTCAGTGTATATGTATTTATATATTTGAAAGAGTTTTTTCAAATGTGATTAGGTATTTTAGTTTTTTTTTTATATTTGTTTATTTAGAAATATTACATTCTGTCACATCAAGGACATTTATAATAGTGATCAGAGAAAGCACACTCACACTCTATTTACAATAACCCACATACTAGACTCAAAAGACAAGAACTCAACCGACGATACGACCAGCTTTACAGACTACTAAACAGAAAATCCAAACTTTCTATTGAAAACAAATTACTTATCTACAAGACAATACTGAAACCTATATGGACATACGGACTTGAACTGTGGGGGACAGCAAAAGCTTCTAACATCAAACGTATTCAATCCTTTCAATCTAAAGTCCTTCGAACAATAGTTGATGCTCCGTTCTATGTAAATGACAAAATCCTACACCATGACCTTAATATCCCATTTGTCCTAGACCTTATTCCAGAAAAATTCTCCAAATTTCACCAAAACCTTACCTATCATCCAAATCCCCTTGCACAATCTCTATCCAGCACCACCCATCCTTACAATCCTCCTCGAAGGTTGAAGCGGCAGTGGACCCAGAGACCTTTTGTAAATAAGCATCTATTGGAGTTTTGGCAATGGCCAGATCCTCCACTCAAGCCCGAGTGTGTATGATTAGGTTAGTTCTTTTGTTTATATACATTTATTTTATTTTATTGTATTTATTTTTATTTTATTTTATTGTATTTATTATTATTTTAGTTTTTAAAAAAGGATCCTGTTGTTATAGGGTATGAGCAACACGAATAAAAAACATTTTGGTGGAGGCGATACTGCATGGGAAGAAGAAAAGTTAGGTGACTATGCTAAAAGTGAAGTCAGATTAATTGAAGTGCAAGAAACTTTATGTTCTGAAATTCAGAGAGGTCAACAACAGGTTAGTTTGTTTGTTGGTTAATTTAAGATATCATATATTAAGGGGACCAGAAAGTAATATCGTTTTCTTACATTAAATTTGAACACATATATTTCATACGAGTTTTTATTTTTAATGATTGATGGAATCATCATCATTATTAAAATCCTTTGGCCATCCAGTGTGCAAATTTTCAATTCAGGGTCAATAAAGATCAATTGGATTTTGAGCAAAGTATATAAAGGTGCCATTTTGGATAATATTAAAATTTGCAAAACTTATACCACTTAGAAATTGTTGAAATGATCCGAACAAATGGAAAACCGATGTTGCAACATCAGGTGAATGTGGTGGATGAAGCAGTTTCTTCCAACCCTATTCGTTAATTTTTTCCAGAGTTCGTCTTAAGCAGTGCGATCTTGCATTTTCATGTTGCAGAATAACGCCTTTTCTGTTGACAATCGCTGGCCACTTTTCAATTAAATGTTGATTTACACGATCAAATTGTTCACAGCAAAGGTCTGCATTCACAGTTTGTCCAGGTTGCAGTAGTTCAAAATGAAAAAATCCGCGAATACGCCACCAGAAAACTTTTGTTGTTGAGGGCATAGAGGCGTAAAACCGCGAGGTCATCTAATCTTCATTTCAATAATCTCAAGAATAAGTTATTAAGTAAAAAAAAAAACTCAAATGTAAATTTTGTTTAGCAAGTCTTTAACTTTAAGAAAATTGATCACCAATTTTATTTTAACTTCGTCATGATTTAAAACTACCGAACCTTAACGAGTTCGGATGGATGGATGGAGAAATTAAAGAGAGAATTAAGACGGCAGGAAGATGCTTTTACTCCCTCGAGTCAGGCTTCTTGGACAAAAAGGAAATCTCAAAGACCACTAAGAAAATTGTCTTTAAGAACACTTTCCTCCCTATATTGACGTATGCAAGCGAGTCTTGGACCCTCACTGCCAAGCACAAAAGCCAAATCCAAGCTATGGAAATGCGCTATCTAAGGAAAATAGAGGGGAAAACGAGAAGAGATCGCGTTAGGAATGTGACAATACGAGGTAATCTGGACCTGAGGCCTGCAGAGGAGATTATCCAAGAAAACCAACTTAGGTGGTTTGGACATATCTCGCGAATGGCTGAAAACAGAATTATCAGGGCTACCTACGAGGTCAAAGTGGAGGGAAGGAGGCCACAGGGAAGACCAAGAAAAAGATGGGAAGAAGGAGTTAAAGAAGCCTTTGACAGGAGAGGAATGGACTGGAGTAGGAGAAGACAGCTGGCACGGGATAGAGATTCGTGGATCAGGCTCTATAAGAAGGAACCTCACACTGCTCAGCGGTAACAGAGGACTGGATTAAGAAGATTAAGAAGAAGGAGAAGATTATTTTGGTACCCAGGCCTGAGAGGGCGAGTGCTTGGCTGCAGCGCCCGCGAGCTCATTTTCAGTGATTCTCAAGTGGCCTGTCACCCAGATAAAATATATCTGCTATTTCAAATTTTCGAGCATGTTTAAATAAGCATTTTTGAAATAGCTGCTTATTTTGGATACATATTAGTAATACCTTTTAAAGAAATAAATGAATCTCTTATTATTACAATTGTTTTGGAAATAATCGGCATAGAAAAATGGAGAGCTGAGGCTATTGCGTAAAGTTCAGCTGTATATATACTGCATAATTTATAAGATTCTTCGGATTTTGATCCATCGATATATATTAGAAATGTGTTCGTTTTGAGAGAGTTTTGTTTTGTATTCAGAAGGTGTGGTTTTATTTTTCGGTAATTGTAATAAGTTTAATATGGTTGTTGGTGGTTTGTTTATCCATGGAGTTTCGTAATATTATTGTTGTTGTGAAGGTAACTGTTTAAGGAATGCAATGGCTAAGTTAATTCTGTCTGGCAAAGGAAGAGTTGAATTATTTTCAAAAACTTTACAGAATTTTGGCTTGAAAATAGATCTATGTGTCTGGTGATCTATTTGACGGTATAATTTAAACCTAAAATTAATGGCGAGTTTTTTTCTTCTAAATAAAACAAGGGGTTCACCTGCTTCAGAAAACTGACTGATAAACGCGCCAGTCGCATTCCTAATATCAGCGTCATGCACTGCATCAAGTTCAATAAGAATTCGAAAACGTGCAGGACCATAAATAAAACACCCATAATCCAGCTTTGAGCATATCAATGTTCGATACAATTTTAGGACGGTGGTCCTATCTGAACCCCAGGAGATACCACTTAGATTTTTTTTTTCAATTTTTATTATGATATTTACAACTGTATTTGTATAAATACATCAAGTATATGTGTAAAGAGGAATATAATCACATGAAAACGCTTGTTGAGAAACTACCCGTTGGTAGTACTCTAATAATATGTCTACATGAGGAGATCACGGGGCCATCTTCTTTTCAGACGCCTGGGAGAGTTATCAGGAATCGAAGAGAAGAGAAGCAAGGTTAGAAACAAGAGGATTCGGATGGTTATGGAGTTTATTATGGAAGGACAAGTATCTGGATTGGGCCAAATAGGAAGCATATGGAACATTAAGGTCTTTATGGATTATTTTGTTTGTGAAAAAGTAAGGAGCATTGAGGATTTTACGAAGGATTTTGGATTGTAAGGATTGGATACGAGAGGAATTTGATGGTTTAGTAGAGCCCCATAGCTCAACTCCATAAGTCCAAATAGGTCTTATTATAATTTTGTATATGAGTCGTTTGTAATTAATTGCAAGTTTAGAGTGTTGTCCAGTAAGTGTTGGAGTAAGCCGAAACGTCGAGCAGTTTCTTGTCGTTTCAGTCTTGAATGAGGATTCCAAGTGAGACGTTTGTCCAGGTGGAGTCCTAGGTATCAGATTTGTTCTACAGGGATAAGTGGGTTGTTATTAAAGGATACCGTAGGATAGCAAGTCATTGGTTTACGGCGAAGGGTAAAGGTGATTTGATGGGATTTATTGGAATTTATTTTAATCCTCCAGTTTTGATACCATTCTTCAAGGTTTGTGATGGGTGATTGAAGAGTTTGGGATGCAATTGATGGATCATTATTAACTGACAGGATACATGTGTCATCAGCATACGTAGTGATGACAGTGTTAGGATGGGTTGAGATATCAGCTGTATAAACTGTGTAAAGGATAGGACCAACCTTGAGGAACACCGGCAGATTGAGAAAAGAGGAATATGTATTATTGTGATTTACTTTGAATTGTCTATCAGTAAAGTAGGAGCTGATGATAAGAAAATAAGTAGTTGGAAGGAATTTACGGAGTTTGCAAATCAATCTCGGGATCCAGACTCGATCAAACGCCTGTTCAACGGCGAGAAAGACTCTAGTGCAATACATTCCATCTCCAATGCAGACGAGACAACATCTACCACACGATGACATTGCTGGATAGTAGAATGGGATGTGCGGAATCCAAATTGGTGATCAGGGATTATGTGGTTAGAATCTAGGATGGGATAAAGGCGTTTTTAAACCCAGTGGAGATTGAGCAAGAGTGCTTTAGCCACATACACTTATGTCGTGAGTGGAAAATCTGGCCATTGCAGGAACTCCAATATTTACAAACAAATAAAAGGTCGCGGGGCTGTTTTAACCTTCTTGGGAGATTATAGGGATGGGTGGTGCTGGATAGGGATTGTGCAAAGGGATTTGGATGATGGGTAAGGTTCTGGTGAAATTTGGAGAATTTTGCTGGGATAAGGTCTAGGACAAATAGGATATTAAGGTCATTGTGTAGGGTTTTGTTGGTTACATAGAATGGAGCATCAAGTTATTCCCCACAGTTCAAGTCCGTAAGTCCAAGTAGGGTTCAGTATTGTCTTGTAGATAAGTATTTTATTTTCAATAGACAGTTTAGATTTTCTATTTAGGAGTATGTATAGTTGGCCGTATCGTCGGTTAAGTTCCTGTTGTTTAAGTCTAGTATGAGGGTTCCTCATTAGTCGTTTGTCAAAGAGAAAGCCAAGGTACCGGACTGTGTCTGAGAAAGGAAGCTGCATGGAATTAAAGTGTACTGGTGGACAGGAACTGCGTCGGAGTGTGAAGGTGATTTGTTGGCATTTAGATTCATTTACTTTAATACGCTATTTATTACACCAGTGCTCAATCAGGGAGAGGTGTCTTTGGAGGTTTAAGGATGCTATATCAAGATGTGTCATCAGCAAAAGTTGCCAGGAAGGTATCGGGATAGACACAGGTATCGGCGGTAAAGAGGATGTAAAGGGCGTGACCCACCTTGAGGAACACCAGCCTCACTTGGATAGCAATTTGAAAATTTAGTGAAGCAGCGAACTCGGAAGGTACGATCTGAGAGCTAGGAATGGAGGAAAATGTGTAAGGACTTAGGAAGATGGGTTTTAAGTTTGAAAAGAAGCCCAGCATGCCATACCTGGTCAAAAGCTTGAGCTATGTCCAGAAATGCACCCGAGCAATATTGCTTGCTTTCCAGGCCTGTGGAAATATGATCGACCACTCGAAGTCCTTGTTGGACTGTGGAGTGTTGGGAACGGAAACCGAACTGGTATGATAGAAGATTACGAGATTAAAGGGTAGGATTCTTTTCAGGAGAATCTTTTCAAGGATTGGAAGTAGGCTAATGGGTCTGTAGAAAGTTAAGCTGTTGGGAGGTTTGCCTGATTTCGGGAATAGGATAATAACAGAATGTTTCCATGAATGAGGAAAGTGGGTGGTTCGTAGGATGCTATTGTATATGTATGTAAGGAATATGACAGCTTTAGGAGGGAGTTGTCTAAGGATCTGAGAGGTAAGGAGGTCGTATCCAGGTTATTTGCGGGTAGGTAGATTTTGTAAGTGATATTTGACCTCAGAAGGATTAACTGCTTTAGGCGGTTAGGAGAGTGGGATGTATGGGAGAGGTGAATGTATGGGGAAGGTGTTTGGCGAATTCCTCGGCTCTATCTTCGTCAGACGCTGCCCAAGAGCCATCACCTCGACGGATAGGATGTGATAAATGATGGGGTTTTGCGATTTGTTTAGTGATCTTCCATAGGGAATTGTCATGAGAAGAGAGGGAAGTAAGGTAGGAGTTGAAGGATTGGGGTCTGAAGGTGGCCAATTCTAGCTTAGCGATAATTTTTTGCAGAAATAATTATAGGATTGACGATCAGTGGGGTGTCTAGTACGTTGCCATAATAATCTGGCACGGTGTTTGGTGTGGATTAGGTCTACGAGATGTTGAGGTAACTTTTTTTTCTTGGGATCTGAGGATAGTTCCGCAAGATGGGTAATGGAATGATTGAGGCGACCTAAGCCACTGTGGATGAAAAAATCAAAGATATCGGGATTGCGGTTAGGATCTGTGGACCAGTTGGTAGGTGAGTTAGGAGGAAGGAGACTGAAACGTTGGGAATTTTGGGAATGAGGGAGTGGTGTACATTAACAGCAGTACCGACAAATGCTTTACCGTCAGGATGGACAGTACGGCATGTTATGTATTGAGGTATTTTTAAATGCTGTTTTCTGGTCAGTCATGTTTCCGTAATTAGTGCTACGTTGATGTTCTTGTCCAGTAATAAAGCTGTTAGTTCGTCAACGTGATTCGTAACACCATTCGCATTCCAAAGGAGAATGGATATGGGTTTTGGGATGTGAGTCATTAAAGATTTTTTAAAGGAGGGATGAGGTGAGATACGAGATTTGTGAGGAGTGATATGAGTGCAGTAACTAAGGATTTGAAATCGGTGAGGAAAGATGCTAACAAACTGGTGAGATCTGTTGCATTTGAAGGAGGAGGGATATGATGAATTTGTTGTTGATGGTTAGGTATATTCGGATCAATAGGATTTTGAGGTTGTGGTTGAGGTTGTTGTTGCAGCAGGGCTTGACAGTTATCGGTTGAGTTCTTACCTTTAAGTAACTGGGAAAATTATATACTATTGTTAACTATTCTAGAAGGCTCTCTTTCTCTTCTTGGTCTTCCTGCTTCATCTTGAATCCCGTTTTTCTGGTGTCTGAATTTGAAATCCTTGTAAATTTGGCATCCTGTGTAGTCGGCCAGGTGTCCCTCCAGGCATAGTTCACACACTGCAGGATCTTGTATCGGTTTGGTGCACTCCACAGATTTGTGCTGTTCACCACATTTCATGGTTTAATGTTGTATTATGTAATCGACTGTATCAAATTTTGTTAATTGAATTTATAGGGTAAAAATTTTCAATACGTATTTTGTATATTTCTGTTTTTATTTGTGAAATAAAAGGTTTGTCTGTACGTTCTATTGCTTTGTGTATTAGGTTTTTGGTTGTATTAATTTTTTGATATTTGGGATGGTTGGAACTAAAGTTAAGGATTCTGTTAATATTGTTCTATATTGTCCAATATAATGTCCATGTCCAAAAATCTGAGTCTGTTGTTTGTGGCTTTTTCTTTTGTAAATTTGATTCTTTTTTTATATTGGTTGAAACTTTCTAGTATTCCATTTCTCGAATCTTTTTTATTATAAGTAGCAAGTCATCTATGTATTTCTTGATTAACAATCGTATTTGTTCTAAGTTAGGTACTTGTGTTGTGATCAGTTTGTTAAAAAATATGCCACTTAAATTCGCTGGCATAGTACTTCCCATCCCGACTCCACAAAGTTGTTGACAAAATTCATTATTACGTTTGAAATAGTTATTTCTTTTACATAGATTTATCCTTTTTATTAATATTTTTTTATCTGTAATTTTGGTTTCACTTTTTATGCTATCCCAATCACTTTTATTGTCATCTATAATTTTTACACATTCATCTAATGGAATATTAGTAAAAAGTGATTCAGCGTCCAGGCTTGTAATTTTCTATGTCTTCTGTATTATACTAGCTATTTGTAATTATTTCTTTAATCTCATAGCATTCTTAACATCGAAGTCATTTTTATTATTAAGAGCGTTAAGATATGGGTTTAGGAGTTTAGAAAGAGCTTCAGTTGGTCCATCTATATTGTTTTAAGCAGTTTAATGAGGCCATGGATTCTTGGTATAGTGGAGTCTGAGGCTGAAAGTTTGTTTTTAGTGAATTTATCTATGTATCCTAGTTTATGGAGTTTATTTACATATGCATTGATTTTACTGGTTATTTCAGGTATCGGATTGTTCCTTATTTTCCTATAAGTGTTTTTGTCACTCAATAGTTCCTTTTTTTTTTTTCTATCCGATTTTATTATGACAATATCATTATTTTGGTTTATGAACTGTTTTACTTTGATTAAGTCTTTGTTTATTTGAATATTGATAGGTGATATTGTTTTAGTTTTGTTGGATATGAAGTTATTAATGAGTGTACATATTTTGTTTCTGGTTGCATTTATATGGTTTTCTGGTGTGTGTAAATTGCCAAGTATGTTCTCAATGTCTTTTATTAAATTGATTATATCTTTATCTTTGTTCTGGAATTCGGAACTAAAATTTTCCCCTAATGATAACAAGTTAATGATATTTGTTGGTATTTTAAGTTTTGTGAGATTGTCTACTCTTTTTTTTGTGTGAAGATAATTGTATCTTTGGATTATGTACGAAATGTAAACTTGTAAATACAACAAATAAATCAATTGTTGTTTAATTGGTTATTATTGCCAAAAACAGTAAAAAATTATTCCTCTGATGTTTGGGATATTTATTATAGCTATTTGAAATTATTAAAAGGGTCTGTGATCGGAACATTTATAAAACATGCTAGTCTTCTTCAGAATATTGAGACTCATTCAAGATGGCACTGGTTTTTTTGATTTCCTAAACGGAGTCACCATATTGCAAATTGAGAACGAAGCTACCGTTTGAGAGTATAATTAGATACCTTTATATACCTTTGACAGTATAATTAGATTAGCTTGCTTATCCACAAAAACATTCTTACAAACTTCGAACCTTTTATTGCAATTAGGATGTATTACAATATATATGTGTGTGTGTGTGTGTGTGTGTGTGTGTGTGTGTGTGTGTGTGTGTGTGTGTGTGTGTGTGTGTGTGTGTGTGCGTGCGTGTGTGCTTGGTCCCTAATTTGTATTTATTTATTTTTTAAAATTAATTATTTTTCCTTAATTTTTTACAGTAAATAACAATTTTTTTTTTTAGTGTTATAAAATTGCTGAGGAGTGGGAACAATTGATTGAGGAATGGTGGTTCAGTGCACAAAATGAAAATTTATTTAAGTGGCTTTGTGTTGAGAAAATAAGACATTGTTGCCCTGAAAATCATTTTGGGCCAGAATGTACACCTTGTGAAGGATATCCTGGAGCAGTGTGTTCCAATAATGGGAAATGTAAAGTATGTTTCTTTTTTTTTTTTTTTACATTTTATGATTGCTTTTAGTTCAGTTGATAAATATTATTATTATTACAATGGCACCACAGTCCAGAAAGAACCCGGGCCTCTTCCACTTCAGCCAACCAATCTGCATGGTCCTGTGCTACTTCCCTCCATCTTCTAACACCCAGCTGCTATAAATTGTCCTTCACATCCTCCAGCCTTCTGATCCGAGGGCGTCCTCAACTTCTTTTGCCATCAGAATTCTCATAGAGCACTCTCTTTGGCATTATTTGGTCGGGCATTCTTTCCACATGTCCTATCCATCTTATTCGTGCTTTTTTTTTCATTGCCACATTATTGGATTCACCAAACAGTTCACCCAGCTCTTCATTCCTTCTTCTCCTCCTTATCCCGTTCTCAGTTACTCCGTCCTATATTCTTCTCAACACTTTTCTCTCTCAGGAGTTGAGCATGCTTTCTGTTTCTGATTTTTGGTTAAAGTCCATGTCTCACACCCATACATAACCACTGGTCTTACTATGGTTTTGTAAATAAGGATTTAGAGGATTCTTAATAAGGATTAATAAGGATTCTTTTAGAGAGAGACCTAAATTTTAAATCTCTTTGCACTGTGAAATAGCATCTATTTCTTCCTACTATTCTGGCCTTTATTTCACAATCTACTTTGTCATATGTAACTATACTTCCTAGTTACTTGAACTGGTTTATAGACTAAAGTTGTGATCTTTGAGAGTTATTTCTCTATTGACTTCCTTTTCCCTTCTTACACTTTTCATGTACATCGTCATATTTTCATTTAATCAAAGGCCAAGTATAGTCACTGCCTCTTCAAATTCCTGGAATGTTCCGTATAATGTTACTTATGTTCTAGAGGTTATGACAACATCATCATGCCAGATGTTGGAACAGACAATTGTTGATAGTTTCTCCAAGCTTCACTTGAAATGTAGTCTTTGTTAGCATCATTGTTGTTAATCTGACCAGTTTCTTGGGTATAGCTTCATTTACCATAGATTACAAAAATTCTTCCCTGCCTGCACTGTCGTATGTCTGTTTAAAATCCACAAAGAGAAGGTGTATGTCTTTGTGAAATTCATAACACTTTTCCATTGCTTTTCTCGTCAGAGAGAAGATCTGGTCAAATGTTGATCTTCCGGACCTAAAGCCTCTCTGATATTATCCTATAGTTTTTTTCAGTTAAATTTGTCAGTCTATTAAGTAAGAGCACTGCCAATATTTTATAGATTATAGATTGTAGATAAATTAGCGGAGCAATGCTTCTATAATTTTCACATATTAGCTTGTCCTCTTGCTTGTGTATAGGGCAAAAGTGTCCAATCTTCAGGCATTTTTTGTTCCATCTATATCTCCCAAATTAGGTCATGAATTTCCTCCCACAGATAACTGCCACCATATTTTAATATTTCTGGAGTGATCTTGTCGAGACCTGGCGACTTATGATTCTTTATCGACATAGTAATTTCAATTATTTATTCCTTCTCTGGAGCTTCTGCTTCTGCTCCTTCCTGTGTCACACCTAGGATACATTGAAAGAACATTGAAATAATGGAATTAGAAAATTATCTGCTTATTAACAGTGGGTATCATGCAAATATATGTGGGTCTGGATTTATGATTAGAAAATCCATTATGCACGCTATAATAGAGTATAAACTGATCAATGAAAAAATTTGTAGTAACAGATTCTGTAGTAACAGTACGACTTAAAGGAATATTTTTCAAAATAATGATCATGTGTGTACATGCCTCCATAGAGTTCAGTTGATTATTATTTGAAAACATTGACTAATATACAGGCTCTAGATGGACCTAGAACAAATTACAACATTTTCTGAAGAATATATAGTTACGGAGTGAAGGGGTGCCCAGAAAGGAGTTTTATGGCACAAGTTGTGCCATTTTTTAGAGAGGCACATTTAGATGAGATTTTTGATTTTTGATGAGAGCACAGTTTGACGGGATTATAAATTTTTAGAATGAAAAGTTTCAAACCAGGAACAAGATGAAAGCATATAAAATACCCTTGAAATTGTAATTTCAACATCTACCTTGGTGGAGATGGGCAACCCTGACGGAGTGTCTTATTCTGGGAAGGTAGATGCAAGAGTTATCAGTTCACAGACTTGGTTTGTGTTCCCACTATGTTATTCTTAAAACTACTAATAATGGCAGGAAAGTCTAATAATATTGTAATAAATAATTGAAAATATAAGTTTTATATACAGGGTGTCCCTGAATAGAGGGATAAAGACCTCAAGAGCTACAAAAAAGTTTAGAAAAACAATGGTCCGATTTTTAGCAATAAAGTAGGAAATTAAAATATTGTGTTTTTTCTAGTAAGTCACGTTTTTTGTTAAATAGGCAGCGATAATTAAAAATTACTTCTGTGTAAACTAGAGAAAATTGACTACAAATGACTTCTGAGCGAATAACTTGTGGTAAGTTCTAAAAAGATTCTGTTTAGAAAATTTTCAAAAAATTCGGTTAAGAAAAATTTAAACACATAGAATTACCACTAATATTTCAAATATGAAGTATGTTAAAATATTATCAACTGATTTTTAGATCATGATGCAATTTAAAAACTAGCAATCCTAAATTTCATAAAATGTAACCAAAGGCCGCTCTATACGGTCAGGTTTCTGGACAAGTTTCATGAATGTACTCAGTTTGTTGAAGAAACTTAAGTGTGTAAAGAGGTTTTTGTAAGAGGCAAGACCAAATTGATCAAACATGTCGGAAATTTTTGACCGAACTACAAGTATAGTAGCTCTCCTTGTGTTCAAGAAACATACTATTCTTCAATACATGCCGCAATTTTTGTTTTATTGTATTATTGCCTAGGTGACTCTTGTGTTTTGTTTTATTCCTTTCGTAGTAAAAGTGTCTGGGTGAACTCATCAACAGGTGTTAAAATTGATTGAAGTGATAAGGGACAGAACATCTAGGTCAAACAAATTTAGAGAATGCCAAGAAGCACTGCAGCCCATAAGGTAAGTAAACATACTGTTTTTGCTTTTCTAAATAAGTTATTTCTTTTTACTTACTTTTTTGACAAAAGAAAACATTGTAGAAGTTTTGTAGAAACAAGTAATTTTTCTTAGATTATTTTGTTAATTGCTCTTGTTATTTCAGGCGCTACAACTTTTTCTTGCTACAATTTAGTATTAATATTTGAACTGCCTCATCCAAAATGAGGTTGTAGAACTTATAACTATCGTATTGGTAGGATGTATAAACTGCTGTGCCTGTAGCTGTGCTGTGATAGTTTTTTTTTTAATAGTCTTTATTGAGATATATTACAATCTGTCACATTCAAGGACAATAGTAATAGTGATATAGAGTAGCTCATTCATACTATGCACAATAAATCAAAATAATAAACAGCAATATTAATATAGTAAAAGTAAAGCAAATGTATATAAACTAAAAGATACAAAAATAAACTAATCAAACAACATAAATACTTAAACACACACATGCTTTTATGCAATATTTACAATATTCAGTCATTCAAGATCTCCGAGCCAAGCCTTTCCCTACACTCGTGGAGGGAAAGGCAGGACTCTAGGAGATCCCAGCGTCTTTCACTCAGTCAATGGTATTACCAATGGAGGCTGAGCAGAGACACTATAACCAGAAATACATGGCTTGAGTGGAGAATCTGGCCATTGCCAGAACTCCAATATCTTACAGCAAGTCTCTGGGCCACTGCCACTTCAACCTTCGAGGAGAATTGTAGGGATGAGTAGTGCCATAGAGGGATTGTGCTTGGATGATATAGATATGGGTATGTAAGGTTTTGGTGGAATTTGGAAAATTTTTGAGGGATAAGGTGTAGAACAAATGGGATATTAAGGTCATGGTGTAGGGTTTGGTTGATTACATAGAACGGGGCATCAACTATTGTTCGAAGGACTCTGGACTGAAAGGATTGAATGCGTTTGATATTAGAACATTTTTCTGACCCCCACAGTTCCAGTCTGTAGGTCCAAATAGAATTCAGTATTATCTTGTAGATCAGTAGTTTTTTGTCAATTGAAAGTTAAGATTTTCTGCTCAGTAGTCTATATAGCTGGCCATATCGTCGGTTGAATTCTTTTCTTTTGAGTCTTGTATGTGGGTTCCATGTCAGTCTTCGATCTAAGAGAAAGCCAGATACCGGACTGTGTCTGAGTAAGGAAGCTGGATGGAATTAAAGTGTACTGGTGGACAGGAATTGCGTCGGAGAGTAAAAGTAATATGTTTGCATTTCGACTCATTCACTTTAATGCGCCATTCATCACCCCAGTACTCAATAAGGGAGAGATGCCTTTGTATATTTAAGGATGCTATTTCAGGATCTGAGTTGGATGATAGGATTACGGTGTCATCAGCAAATGTTGCAAGGAAGGCATCGGAATGAGCAGAGATGTCAGTGTTAAAGAGGATGTAAAGCACGGGACCCAAGATGCTGCCTTGGGAAACACCGGCTTTAATTGGATAAATATCGGAAAATGCTGTTGCTGTGATAGTTAAAACTGTACAGTTTATGATCTATGGGTTGTTCCTAGATAATGTGCTTTAATATTGTAATTATGTAGGTCCTCCCATCTCAGGCCTCTGTTTTTAAATTAGAGTTTTATCGATTACACAAGTATCAGGTCTGGAAAAATTTTGGAATTCAAATTGTGTGAGGGAATAATTCTTATCATAAATTTTCTTACAACTGAAGTCTTGTCTTTTTACTATAAAACCTTTTCTTAAGAAGACACACTTGTATACAGTTCAGTTAAGGATACAGTTCAATAATTCATTTCCTAATTTTTTTTTCAGTTTTCAAAGGGAGGTGACTGATATATTACATTTAAAGTCTTCTCCAAACTACATATTCATCCAAAATTAAAATTATCTTAAGTAAATTTATTTGTTTAGTGGACATATTACTTTGGGGTTGCCTTAAGGCAGCCATATTTAGTAGAAAAGTGGAAAATTCTATGTTGAGCTGGGAGCCATACGGTAATTAACATCCAGTAATGATTGTTTCCTGTATATAATTTTCATTTTTTATTAATTTAAATATGTATTATTATTTTTATCTTCCTTCAGATATATTGCCCTTCTTTATATTACTTTATTTTTTTTTTATTTCTTTATGACATTTACAACTGTATTACATAAATACATCAAGTAAATTTGGACATAATTGATATAATGACATGAATACACTTGCTGAGTAACTACCCAATGGTAGCACTCTAATGATATGACTACATTAGGAGATCACGGAGCCATCTTCTTTTCAGACGCCTCGGAGGGTTATCAGGAATTGAAGAGGAAGCAAGGTTAGAAACGAGAGGGTTGGGATGATTCTGAAGTTTATTATGGAAGGATAGGTATCTGGATTGGGCCAGATCTGAAACATAAGGAACATTAAGATCTTTATGGATAATTTTATTAGTGACAAAGTAAGGAGCATTGAGGATTTTACGAAGGATTTTGGATTGTAAGGATTGGATGCGAGAGGAGTTCGATGGTTTAGTGGAGCCCCATAGCTCAACTCCGTAAGTCCAAATAGGTCTTATTATAGTCAAGTATATGAGTCTTTTGTAATTAATGGGAAGTTTAGAGCGTTTGTCTAGTAAGTGCTGAAGTAATCGGAAACGTCGAGCGGTTTCTTGTCGTTTCAGTCTAGTATGAGGATTCCAAGTTAGTCGTTTGTCCAGGTGGAGTCCTAGGTATCGGATTTGCTCAACAGGGATAAGTGGAGTATTGTTAAAGGAAACTGTAGGACAGGAAGTCGTTGGTTTACGACGAAGGGTAAAGGTAATTTGGTGGGATTTATTGGAGTTTATTTTAATCCTCCATTTTAGACAACATTCTTCAAGATTTATGATGTGTGATTGAAGCATTTGGGAGGCAATTGCTTGGTCATTGTTTACTGATAGGATGCATGTGTCATCGGCATATGTGGTGATGACAGTGTTGGGACAGGTAGGGATGTCAGCTGTATAAACTGTATAGAGGATAGGACCTAGGATACTACCTTGAGGAACACCAGCAGACTGGGAAAAAAGGGATGATTAGGCGTTATTGTGGTTTACTTTAAAGTATCTATCAGTAAGGTAGGAACGGATAATGAGGAAGTATGTAGGTGGTAGGAATTTTCGGAGTTTGTACAGCAGTCCCGGGTGCCAAACTCTATCAAACGCCTGTTCAACGTCGAGAAAGACTCCCGTACAGTACATTCCGCGCTCCAATGCAGAGGATACTACGTCTACCACACGATGACATTGCTGTATAGTGGAATGGGAAGTTCGGAAACTAAATTGGTGATCTGGGATTATGTGTTTAGAATTTAGGATAGGGTACAGGCGTTTTAAGATGAGTTTTTCTAGGATTTTCCCATGATGGGTAAAAGAGAGATAGGACGGTAAGAGGATCGGTATTCTGGTGGTTTTTTGGGTTTGTGGATCATTTTAACAATAGATCGTTTCCAAAGATCAGGAAAATATGTAGAACGGAGTACAACATTATATATGTAAGTAAGGAATAGGATGGCTTTTCGAGGAAGAAGTTTTAGGATCTGGGATGTAATTAGGTCATGTCCAGGAGCTTTACGGGAAGGTAATTTTGAATGATGTTGGATATTTCTATGGGATGAAATGCTTTGGGTGGCAGAGACATTTGGAGAGGAATATCCAGTTCTGCTTCAATACAATTGATGTGAGTTGAATTAAGCTTTATATTACTTAAAAAATAATTCAAATATTTGTTATTTGATGCTTATATGGAAGAATAACATTTATAAATAAAGTTAATAATAAATAATAATAAGGCTTAGCGAACCCAAAGGTTCGATGCCGACACCACCAATCGCTTGTTACACACCTCCCTCCACCGTTCGCCGTCCAAACCCAGTCCCTTCAGATCAGCTTTAATGCAATCTTCCCACCTTCGCTTCGGTCTACCCCTCCGACGCTTACCATTCGGCACAGCAAATATTAACCTTTTAGGAATTCTCTCGTTACTAAGCCCAACAACTTTACAAGCCCATTTGATTCGCCGCGATGAAATTACCTCAATTATATTACCCGGATATAGCTCACGCAATTCGGCGTTGTGTAACCGTCTGAACTCTCCGGTTAACTCATCCTTCTTCGGTCCGAATATTCTACGCAATACTTTATTTTCAAAAACCTTAAGACGCTGCTCATCCCTTAATGTAAGCGGCCAAGTTTCGCATCCATAAAGAACTGTAGGCAAGATAATTGTTTTATAGATTCTAATTTTTAAGTTTCGGGACAAGAGGCGCGAACTGAGTAGTTTTGTCACAGAAAAATAACAAGCATTCCCCGCCTTCAGTCTAACTTTAATCTCTTCTTCAATTTCGTTTTTTCTAGTTATCGTAGAACCTAGATACCTAAATTTATCTACCTGTTCAAACATATTACCATCTATATCGATATCACCAGTAGTATCGCCATTTTTGCAGCTAACCATATATTTTGTTTTATCCACGTTTATTTCGAGTCCTAGTTCTTTACCGGCTTTCATTAACGTTGTCGTATTTAGTTTTATAGTTTCAACGTCTTCGCTTAACAGTACCAGATCATCAGCATAGCCCAGCACGGATGTTGTCCCGCCCAGATCCAACCCTTTCTCGGTACGCATTACCTCCCTAATGGCATGTTCTAATGCCAAATTGAACAGGACAGGCGAAAGAGAATCCCCCTGTTTTAAGCCCGAACGAACCTCAAATTTTTCGGACAAATTATTACCGATTCTAACTTTATTGAGTGTCTCCGTCAAGCACATCCTGACTAGATTTACTAGTTTTTTTGGAATTCCCTGCTCGATTAGAATATTATACAGTTTCTGGCGGTCAATAGAATCGTAAGCCTTTTTAAAATCTATATACAGCTGGTGAACAATACCGTTATACTCCAATTTTTTCTCTAATATTTGCCGTAAAGAAAATATTTGATCAATAGTCGAACGATTCCGTCTAAATCCGCATTGGTAGTCTCCGATAATTTCCTCGGCGTATTCCGTGATTCGACTGGTTAAGATTACAGTGAATATTTTATAACATACCGGAAGGAGTGAAATTCCTCGATAGTTATTACAATCCGTCCTCGGACCCTTTTTGTGAATCGGAATAAGAATAGATTCTTTCCATTCTTCAGGTAATTTCTCGTTCACCCAGATCTTTTCAACCAACCGATGTATTTTAGAAACTCCAGCTTCCCCGCATGCCTTAATTAGTTCAGTAGGAATATTATCGATTCCCGCTGCTTTATATGATTTTAATTTACCGATAGCTACTTCAACTTCCTCTTTACTTGGTCCTTCTATCAACGGTTCAGCACTCTGGTACTCAGAAGGAGGACACCGATCATAATTTCCCGTATTTAAAATATTGTCAAAGTGGTCCTTAAACTTATTCAATATGTCAACCGGATCGGTCAGAATATTGTTATTATCATCCCTAATTCCAGACGTTACGGGCCCTACATATTTACGTGATCTGTTTATACCTTTGTACATGTCTCTTACGTTATTTTCGATTCTATTAGTTTCTATTTCAATTATTTTATTTTTAAGATACTCCCTTTTTTTATTTTTGAGCAATTTTGTCGTTTCGTTCTTTGAGATTCGGAAGTATTCCAGATTGTCTTCGCTAGGATTATTTAGAGCTTTTAATTTAGCGGCTTTCCTTTTTTCGCACATGTTTAAGCAATCTTCATCAAACCACGGTTTGTTATTCTTATTTTCCTTTTTTCCTAGACACGAGTTACCGACCGCTTTAATATTATCCCTGATCTCTACCCATAACTTGTCAATATCCTCGTGGTCCTCGTCAGGAAGCTCTAAAGCTTCAAACCTATTCTTAACATCTAGCTCGAATTGGTTTCTAATTGATGGATTTTTTAATTTTTCCAAATTAAAATTCTCAAAATCGAAACGGTTTTCTTTTCTCTTTTTTATATTAAGTTTTTGTCGAAGTTTCGCGATTACTAATTCATGATCCGACCCACATTCTGCTCCGCGATAAGACCGTACATTGATTATACTGCTTTGCCAGCTGTGTTGTATCAAGACATGATCGATTTGATTTCGTGTTTGCGAATCCGGCGATGTCCAAGTATATTTATGAATATCCTTACGTTTAAACGTCGTACTTTTAATTACCAGGTTTTTCGAGATGGCAAAGTTTATCAGACGGATCCCATTATCATTACTATATTCGTGCAAACTTTCTTTACCAATCGTCTGAATATAAACTTCTTCCCTTCCTACCTTTGCGTTCGCGTCACCTACAATTATTTTCATGTAGTTTCGCGGTAGTTTATCATAAACCCATTCGAGTTTATCGTAAAATTCACTTTTGACTTCATCGTCACTGTCTTCGGTCGGACAATGTATGTTTATTAATGCGATTTTAAACCAACGTCCCTGAAATGTAGCTACCGAAATTCTATCACTAAAGAATTGTACGTCCCTCAAAGCGGATAGTAATCTACTCCTAATTAGAAACCCGGTACCTAAACAATGATTCCCGCTTCCTCCGTACCAAATAGTGTACTTTCCTTCCCTCATCGAGCCCTCCCCTGGCCAGCGAACCTCTTGCAGAGCCACGACATCCAAATTGTACCCATTTACCTCATTCGCGACCGATTTTAGCCCCCCTGCTGTGTTTAAACTCCTTACGTTCCACGTACCAATATTTAAATCCCTATATTTCAACTTGCGGCATGAATCCCCTAAAGCAGTCCCCACCCGGAGACCCGAACGGGGGACTAGTTTACCTCCGGATAATGAGCGTTTTACCTTAGGGAGATCCATGACTTTTTGTGGTGTTTGGTGAACTAAAGATATGTGAGTAGGGCGTTCAATCCTACGTCACACCCTCCAGCAAGTCTGGTGGGCCCCTACCTCCAGCAAGTCTGGAGGTCCCCTCCCTCCAGCAAGTCTGGAGGGCCTCTCTCATTGTTGGTCAGCGAGTCCATCGGACTTAGCCGGGAGGAACTTCCAAGGAATTTCAACCGACCATCCCCACATCCGCCACCCGTGGGACGCTCCCCATACGCGGTAATGAGCCCGCGCGAGGTATAAATAAAGTTAAATTTATTAAATAATCTCAGTATTATTTCGTATTTTTTTTTCAATCCATAGTAATCCTGTTCTAAATTTTGAGAAAATTAGATATGATAAACCTTACCTGTATTGATTTGACATGGAATGTCCCTTTAATACGTTTCATGCACTTTTCTTTTTATTATTTATTTTTAGTTTAAGAAAAAAAAAAAAAAAAAGTGCAACAAAGGAAATCAGCACACAAATGAAAGCACGTGATTTGTTTTTCTTTTTGTGATATAGGTCAGCTGAGGACCGCGTGAATATCATTATTTCTTGGCTTTCCTTTCAGCCCAAACTTTTTTCATTTTTTCACTCACTTCCTTTTTCCGTGTTTGTGTCCATTTCCTTCATTTCTCCTCTTTTCTACTCTGAGGACCGTCATTTTATCTACTGTTCCTCTGAATTTATCCTTATCTAGGTATTCCTTTTCTTTTATCCCAAGTCTTACTATTTCTTCCTTCATCTGCTCAAGATATCCTTTGACATTCTTCAGTTCCATTACTTTGCAACTATCTGTTTGCTTATCTTATCTTTACTCATTATCTTCACGAGACCAAAGAATTTCAATATCCTTTTCCTCATTGATGTTTCTAGATATTCAATATGTTTATACCTGCAATTCTTGATATCCTTTTTAGGCCAGTATTCATCTCCCACCCTTCTTGGTCCATGGATACACCTTAATATCTTCCTTTCTGTTTTCATTAGCTTTTCAGTGTTGCTAGCCCTCATTGTCTCTGTTCCATATTACACTACAGGTTTAGCTACTGTTTCATAATAACTTATTTATTTTTAAGAAGCTAAAACATTATGGAAAAGTCTGTTTTTAATTATTGAATAATTTGTAACATATATGCGTTAAAATGATGATTCAGTTCCTCCCTATAGTTTTAGCTGATGTTGGAGGATTATATTCAATCCCTAAGGATAAACAAATTGCCTCGAAACATTTAATATACAGACCATTAGGAATATTTTTAATTTATTTGTATCGGCAACTGGTTCCCGCCTCTTGCTACTAGGGAAAACTAGTTCACATGCCCGCTACCTGGCAGCGCCATTCAAGCTCGACCGAGCGATGTACCTAAAAATTGTATTTTTATTTCTTATTGTTTTATGATAAAACACTCAAATTGTAAATTGAAATATGTATATACATTGTAAATACTTTTTATAAATAAAGTTTAATGGCTATAACATATACTGAACAAAGCTTAAAAATAATTGTTATTTTAACGGCTCTTGACAGGCGATTTAGTCTTGGCAGAATGAATATTGCTGTCCTTTCTCAATGTTGTTGGATCCAAGGATCTCCACCTCTTCAGGGTGTAGACCATCTCGCAGATGGTCAGTATATGTCTCATATACTTTTTGATCTCATCGATCTGCTCTTCTTATTTTACACTATCCATTAAGCTTATTTCCTCTTTCTTACTCCATGCAAGTTTTGACGCAGATCCGTCTGCTTGTATTCCTACATACTAAGTCAGGAGATTAATCCCTCCGTTAGTATTTTATCCTCCCACAAGTCTGGAGATTGATCCCTCCGGTTGTGGTTATCATCCTTGCGGAGTGTTAAGGTCTGACACTCGAGGTCATCCTTCTATACTACTTTCTACATCCACTAAGTCATTCTACTCTCTATAATGAACTCGCACTGTCGCGTCCTGATAACTTGCATACAATGTGCACATATATACCTCAACATATTGTATTTTTGTACCAATATACAAGTCATTTATGGCATTTTTGGTTGCCAGGAAATTGTGAAGGGCAACAAAGGTGATAATGATCAATTCTACGTTTTCAGGTGGTAAATTGTTTTTTATCAAATACAATTCTAAGTTTATCACTCAGTATGCCAAAAGCATTTTCAACAACTCTTATTTCTCGGAAAAGCCTATAATTAAAAAAAAGGCTCATCTGGAATTAGATTTCACAAGAAGTGAGGACTTCTTAAAGTGTAGAATAAAGCGAAATCATCATCCCTAATGAAATATAGGGAGTTGGTTTTTCCCATCCTTGGAGTGTTATAGTTAAGGGCAAATATAATTTTTCTTTATATAGTGTCCCAAAAAATTCTGTTGTTATCTAATATTTGTTGTTATCTGGTCATTGTTAGGTTGTTATCTGGTCTTTTCTTAGCCCTGATGAAGGCGTTAACTTTGGAAAAGTTACAAAAAGTCGATGCCCGGAGATGCAATCTCAAATCCGAAAGTATTTTCATAATAAGCGCCCATAAAAACATAATATTCGACCCTCATATGAATTAAATTCGAAAAGTCACAATAAGTCGATGCCCTGGAACGCTATCCCAAATCCGACAGTATTTTCATAAAAAGTGCCCCCTAAAACATAATAGTCTACCCTCGTATCAATTTTTTTTTATTTTATTTTATTTTTAATGAAATTTACAACTGTATTACATTAAAAATACAACAAGTAAATGTGACATTGGTAACATGACATGTAAAACATGAAGAGAAACTACCCATTGGTAGAACTCAAATTAAAGTTCTATATTAGAAGATCCCGAGGCCATCTTCTTTTCAGACGCCTCGGAGGGTTATCAGGGATCGAGGAGGAAGCAAGGTTTGAAACAAGAGAGTTCGGATGGTTCTGCAGTTTGTTATGGAAGGATAGGTATCTGGATTGGGCCAAATCGGAAACATATGGAACATTAAGGTCTTTATGGATGATTTTGTTTGTGACAAAGTAAGGAGCGTTGAGGATTTTACGAAGGATTTTGGATTGTAAGGATTGGATACGAGAGGAATTCGATGGTTTAGTGGAGCCCCAGAGCTCAATTCCGTAAGTCCAAATAGGTCTTATTATTGTCATATATATGAGTCGTTTGTAATTGATTGAAAGCTTAGAGCGTTTGTCTAGTAAGTGTTGGAGTAGTCGGAAACGTCGAGCGGTTTCTTGTCGTTTCAGTCTTGTATGAGGATTCCATGTGAGTCGTTTGTCGAGGTGGAGTCCTAGGTAACGGATTTGTTCAACTGGGATAAGTGGGGAATTGTTAAAGAATACTGTAGGACAGGAGGTCATAGGTTTGCGACGCAGGGTAAAGGTAATTTGATGGGATTTATTGGAGTTTATTTTAATCCTCCAGTTTTGACACCATTCTTCAAGACTTGTGATGTGTGATTGGAGAGTTTGGGATGCAATTGATGGATCGTTGTTAACTGATAGGATACACGTGTCATCGGCATAGGTGGTGATGACAGTGTTGGGATAGGTTGGAATGTCAGATGTATAAACTGTGTAAAGGATAGGACCTAGGATACTACCTTGAGGAACACCAGCAAACTGAGATAAAAGAGATGAACAGGCATTTTTGTGATTTACTTTGAAGGATCTATCAGTAAGGTTGGAACGGATAATGAGGAAGTATGTAGGTGGTAGGAATTTTCGGAGTTTGTACATCAGACCCGGATTGCAGACTCTATCAAACGCCTGTTCAACGTCGAGAAAGACTCCCGTGCAGTACATTCCGCGCTCCAATGCAGAGGAAACCACATCTACCACACGATGACATTGCTGAATAGTGGAGTGAGATGTACGGAATCCAAATTGGTGGTCTGGGATTATGTTATTAGAATTTAGGATGGGATACAGGCGTTTTAAGATGAGTTTTTCTAGGATTTTGCCCATAATGGGTAAAAGAGAGATAGGACGGCAAGATGATGGGTATTCCGGCGGCTTTGTGGGTTTGGGTATCGTTTTGACAACGGATAGTTTCAAAGAGTCAGGAAAATATGTGGTTCGGAGTACCCCATTATATATATATATATATATATAGGTGAGGAATAATACGGCTTTCTGAGGAAGCAGTTTTAGGATCTGGGATGTGATTAGGTCATGGCCAGGAGCTTTGTGGGAAGGTAATCTATGAATGATATTGGATATTTCTGAAGGATGAAATGCTTTAGGTGGAAGGGTCAATTGGAGTGGGATATCGAGTTCTGCTTCAATACTCTCAAGGTGGATTGGATTTAGGATATCTGAGTGTGGATTAAATATTTTGAAGAGGTGCTGAGCAAATATTTCAGATTTTTCTTCATCAGATCTGGACCAGGATTGGGTTTCGGTAAGAAGTGGGTGGTTAAAATCTTTTAATTTTAAGAGCTTTTTAGTTTTCAACCATAGTGATTTATCAGTAGTAGTAAGTTTTTCTGTTAAGTTAAGTAAATTTTGGATTTTCTAATTTCAGCTTTTAGTTGGTTAGCTAACTTGTTGTAATATGACTTGTCTGATGGGTATCTAGTCCTATGCCACTTCGATCTTGCTCTGCGTTTTTCCCTTAATAAGATACGAATGTTCTGTGGCAAATTAGGCTGTTGGGAGTTGTTATTTTTATTGGTTGGTGTGTTATCGTTAATTTTGTCACTTATAGATGTAGTAAGTACCTCTATGGCTGAGTCAATGCCATGTTTCGTCTTAAGTGGAATATTTAGGTCCAATTTATCTTCCAAGTCTTTACGAAATTTGTCCCAGTTTACTCTTCCTGTAATAAGTGAAGGAGAAAAGGAGGGCTTAGGAACGAATGTTGAGTGCAGTGCAAGCAGAGCTGGACTATGATCTGAGGAGAGGTCATCCAGGGATTTGATAGTGACGTAGGAAGAGGAAATCTGGGAGATGACAAATATGTTCAAGATATCAGGTCGTTTTTTGAGGGAGGTTGGCCAATAGATAGGATTAATAGGTGAGAGGATGGAGTAACTATTAGAAGTTGTGACAGAAGATAGTATATTACCACGGGAGTCACTGTCTGGCCCTAGCTTTCAAACAGATAGCATCGGTATTCGTGTTTAATTTCAAGTTGTGCTATTACAGTTCAGTTCACCGTCACTAAAATATTTAAAGTGCTGTTAATGTTAATTGAGTTGGCGATTAATATTAACTTTAAAACTAAATCATCAATACATAAAAACAATATAAGGTAAGAAAACAATTTAAAATTGTTGTTATATAGCCGAGCGTGAGATAAGGCGCTTAACCCCACTACGGCTACCTCTCCCACCACCTCTACCGGTATCTACTCTATTATTATTACCCAGTTAATCAGATGCTCACGATGACTCTATGTCATAAATGCAATAATACTATTGCCAGAGAGGATAAAACAACATTTGTTTGCACAACATCCAAATTAATATACCATGACAAAATGTATTAACGTCTCTGAAGCCAACTTATCGCAGCAACAAAAAAAAAATTGGTTTTGTACATCATGTATAAAACCTCAAAGTTAACAGGGCAAAGCAACCATGGATGTGACAGAAGAGA